>PEIA01000945.1:0-19197 GCA_003613005.1 Prototheca ciferrii
CATCATGCAGGGCTGCATCGAAGGGTCGCAAGACTTTTTCGACGCGCAAGGGCCACGAGCTGAAGGACGCCCCCAGCGCGAAGAAGAGTGCGCGCGCCCAGTGGGAGCATGCGGCCGACGACAGGCCGGGCGGGGGGCGGGCGGGGGAAGCGGAATTCCGAGGATGCCGTCGCGGGGTCGCGGTGCAAGTCGAATGTTTTCGGTCCGATCGTGCTCTTCCGGATCTCCGCGCGATCGGACGATTGGGGAATGCGACAAGTTCATAGATGCCTCGTCGCGCCGTCTGCTGATCGCATCGCCTCGGTGCGGATTGCCGTTGGCGCTCTCCCTGCGTCTCTCCCTGCGTCTCTCCCTGCGTCTCTCCCTGCGTTGTCGCTCTCTCTGCGCCCCTCCCGCTCACGTTTCCCCCCCTTCCCCTCTTCCCCTCTTTGCCCTCAAACGTTGCAGACAAGCTGGAGCTGTTTTCGGACGACGAGGCGTCGGACGGTTCCATCTCCGACGACCTGGGCTCCGAGTCGGACTCTGAGCCCGAGGTTGGCTCTGACGACGACTTTGGCGTCGAGGGCTCTGACGACGAGAGCGGCGAGGAGACGAGCGGCGGCGAGGAGGAGGAGAAGGATGCGGAGGAGGGCTCTGACGACGAGGAAGAGGGCTCTGGTGACGACGATGATGACGACTTTGCGTTGGGCTCTGGCTCTGACGACGAGGAGCTGGACATTGAGAAGCAGGCTCGTAAGCTGGATGCTCGCCGCGAGCGCGAGGCCAAGGCCGCCGAGGCCGAGGCTCTCGAGATGTCTGGCCGCAAGCGTCGTCGCGGGCGCGAGGAGGGGGAGGCCGGGTCCGAGGAGGAGGGCGAGGAGGAGGGCGGTGCCGGTGACGTCGAGCTCTCGGAACTCGGGCTGCTGCTGCCCAAGGGCGCTGGCGAGATTGATCTCGAGGAGGAGAGCGAGGAGGAGAGCGAGGAGGAGGCCGAGGGGGACGGTGCCGCGTCGCGTTCGCTGCTTCTGTCCGGCACGACGGCAGAGGACGACGAGGACGCGTCTCCCTTCCCCCCTCCCGCGGATCTGTCGTCGGCCAAGCGTCGCATCGAGGCGATCCGCCGTCTGCTGGGTTCGTGGTCGGAGCGTTCTCGCCTGGCGGCTCCTCGGGCCGCGTACGTGGCCGAGCTGCGTCGGTGCTTTTGCGCCGCGTACGGCTACAACGACTTCATGGCAGGTGCCATTCTGCGTCTTCTGCCCGTGAGCGAGGCGATCGAGCTGGTGGAGGCCGTGGAGCGTCCTCGTCCTGTGACGATCCGCGCCAACACGCTGCGCGCGCGTCGTCGCGACGTCGCGGCGGCCCTGATCGCGCGCGGCGCGAGCCTGGACCCGATCGGTCCGTGGTCCAAGGTCGGTCTGGTGGTGTACGAGTCGCAGGTGCCGATCGGCGCGACGCCAGAGTACATGGCCGGTCACTACATGCTGCAGGGCGCGAGCTCGTTCCTGCCCGTGATGGCGCTCGACCCTCGCGAGGGCGAGCGCGTGGTGGACGTCGCCGCGGCGCCCGGAGGCAAGACGAGCCACCTGGCCGCGCTCATGCGCGACAAGGGCACGCTCATCGCCAATGAGAGCAGCAAGCCGCGCTGCAAGTCGCTCGTCGCCAACCTGCAGCGCCTCGGCGTCACGTGCGCCATGGTCACCAACATGGACGGTCGCGACCTGCCCCGCGCCCTCGGCGAGCGCACCGCCGATCGCGTGCTGCTCGACGCGCCCTGCACGGGAACCGGCGTGGCCTCCAAGGACCCGTCCGTCAAGGCCTCCAAGTCCCAGGAGGACATCTGGAAGGCCGCGCAGCTCCAGAAGCAGCTCCTGCTCGCCGCCATCGACCTCGTCGATGCCAGGTCACCCAACGGTGGAGGCTACATCGTCTACTCGACCTGCTCCATGATGGTCGAAGAGAACGAAAACGTCATCGACTATGCCCTCCGCAGGCGCGACGTCAAGATTGTCTCCACGGGACTCGGCTTCGGAAGGCCAGGCATGGCCAAGTGGCGCAACTTCCGCTTCCACCCCTCGGTCGCCGAAGCCAGACGCTTCTACCCGCACGCGCACAACGTCGACGGATTCTTCGTCGCCAAGCTCAAGAAGATCTCAGACCTCAAGAAGACCGGCAAGGAAAACCAAAACGAAACCGAAGAGGAAGACGCAGACGAGGACGAGGAGGCCGCCGCCCCCGTCGCCGCCGCCACCGCCGCCGCCGAGAACGGCAAGTCCAAGCGCCGTCGCGGAGGCAAGGGCGCCGCCAAGGCCGCCGAGGCCGCCGAAGCCGCCGAGGCCGCCCCCGGCACGCCCGGACGCGGAGGGCGCAAGGGCAAGGCGCCACAGCCGGAGGACACGCCCAAGAAGGAGAGCCGCATCCTCAGGCAGGCGCGCGCCGAGCTCGAGGCCGAGCGTGCCGCTGCCAAGGCGGCCGAGCAGGCCAAGCCCAAGAAGGCGGCCGCCAAGACCAAGGAGGCAGCCGCCGAGCCCAAGAAGGAGGCGGCCAAGACTAAGAAGGAGGCAGCCGCCGAGCCCAAGAAGGAGGCGGCCAAGACTAAGAAGGAGGCAGCCGTCGAGCCCAAGAAAAAGGCGGCGGTCAAGCTCAAGAAGGAGGCGGCGGTCGAGCCGAACAAAAAGGCGGCCGCCAAGGCCAAGGCAGCTCCTGCCAAGAAGAAGCGCACCGTCTGAGGTGCTCCTCTGCTCTTGGCGCTGCTCAGTCTCGACGTGCCCGGCGCCGGGTGCTCCCATTCCTTTCTTTCTTCCTCTTCACCGCTTTCCCTGCGCGCACCTCGTACGGGCCCGACGCCTTTTGGGATGCGGCGCTCCTTCTCAAAGTCGAGGCCTGCGCTCTGACGAGGGGGGCTCCTTGCCCTCTCCCGAGTCTTTCTCGAGCGTCTCTGCGCCGGAGGGCGGTACGCTCTCTCTGCGCGCCGCGTTGTTGCGGTCTCGGTAGGTCGCCGCTCCTGCAATTCGTTTCCTGCATCCGTCGCGCCGCGACGGTCGCTCCTTCCCTCTCCCCCTGCCCCGTCGGCAAGCACACGGCTCGTGCATGCTTTCCGCCCGGCCCTCTCGCTTCCCGCGTTCAGCTCGTATCGTGTCGCTGCGCTCTCTCGCTTTGCTCGTCTTCCCCGGCTTTACTTGTTCTGCCGACGCAACCATCCCCTCCCCCCGCTCACAAGCTGCGCCTCCACAGGCGGTCGCGTCTGCGCGCCGCTCCCCTCGTCTCGATTCGACTCACCTACCACGCGCGCTGCTGCCCCTTTTGGTTTGCGTCTCGCTGATTTTGTTCGTCGCTCGTCCCCCCGACTTGCCAATCACACGAGGCGTTCGAGATGGGTCGGGGAGGATTTAAAGAGGGGGTATTCCGGTTCCGGCGGGTTCGGCGCCGTCCATCGGGAACGGGAGGCCAAAGGGGTCCTCGCCGGACGGCTCCTTGCCGTCTCCGCCAGACGCCCCCTCGCCGTTGTCGTTCCTTTTGCCGTTGCCGTTGCCTCCCGAGCGCCGCTCGTCGTTGCCTCCGCCTTTGCCTCCGCCTCCGCTCCAGCGGCCGCGGCCGCTCCAGCGGCCGCCCCCCCCCGAAGAGGAGCCTCCAAAGCCGCTCCCTCCCGAAAAACCCGAAGCGAGACCTCGGTCCTCAGCGCCGTCGCGCCCAAAGGTGAGGTGGCCGCGCAAGGAGGAATCGGCGTCGAGGTGGTGCGAGGGTCCGTCGGGGTCGCCCTCGGGCGTCCGTTCCGCGAAAGGGTCAATGCCGTCGAGGCTGAGGGAGCCTCCCTCGTCGTCCCAAGAGGACCCGCCGCCTCGGCGGATGCCGGCCGGCAGCGGGCAGACGGGGCCACGGCGCGGGGCGGGGTCTGGGCGCCAGGCGCCGGGGACGAACGGCCCGAGCATCGGGTCGTCCTCGACGGCGCAAGAACCTCCCGGCACGGGGGGCGGACACGCCGAGGGTGGGCAGCAGACGGCGTGCGCCGCAAAGGGCGAGGGTCCCGCCGACGAGGCCGAGTGCGCAAACGGGTTGCTGCGCCGGCCGGCGAGGCGGGCGGGCGCCGAGCGCGGCGAAGGCGTCGCGACGAGCGCCGGCGAGGAAGCCGGGGCGCCGCCGCGGCCGCCCAGGCGAGAGAGAGAGGCTAGAGACGGCCCGCCGTGGGGGCGCTCGTCGGCGATGGCCCGCGCGACGATCTGGGGCGTCGGGCGTGGGCTGAGCGTGGGCGAAGCGGGGCCCTGGCGGTGCAGGTGGCCGTGGTGGTGCGGGTATCCTGCGTGGCCCGACCGGCCTCCAAACCCTCCGGCCGCCGCGGGCGCCGTGCCACCGAGCCTGCGCCACGCGCAGCAGCGCGTCGAGCCGCTGGGGTGCGGGTGTCGGCACGCCCGGATCGGCACGGGCTCAGATCGCGGCACCACGCGACCCGAGCCAGAGCACTCTCTGCCGCTCATCATGCGGTCGAACGACATCCCACCTTGTAGATTGACCTCGGAGAGTGAAATGGACGGATAGAAAAAAAAAGGGAACCGAAAGCGGAAGAAATGACGGCAAAGGCGGATCGAACGGGGGAGGCAGCGCGAGCCACGTCAAGGCACGCCGCAGGCGCCTGCCCTACACGAACCGCGCCAAAGTTCGCGGCTTATCGGCGAATCCGGCCGGCAGACGTCAAGAATGGAAGCTTTTCGGGGCGCTCGCCGCCGGGACAGCGCGCCCTGGTTTGGCCGCCCGAGTCTCCGGCCCTGCCGGCGGGCGTCTTGGGGCTCTCCGAGTCTCGGCCGGAGCCACGTGGGCTTGCGGTCGGCGGGGCAGCGCAGGGGGCGGGAAGGGCAGCCCTGGAAGAGAGCCTTGGCTGGGGCGGGCGCGGGCGCGCGTCGGGCGCCCCGGCAAAGCGGCCGGGTTGGAGAGGCGCGATCCGACGCGCTGGGCTCGCGGAGTCAGTTGCTTTGCCGTCGAGGCGCGCAAAACCGAAGCTCGAGGTGCGCTGATGGAGATTGCGGGGGCAGAAGTGCGTTGCGTCCGTCGCAGAAAAAAAAAAAACGAGTGAGGGCCAGGTCGAGGGTGTCGCGCGCGCGCGGGCTCGGCGGGGAGGTCGCGGACCGCCTGCGACTCTTCGAAGCGGCTCGGAACGGCTTGGTCCGCAACCGAGGGAGATCGCAGGTCGGTTCGAGGTAACCTGACACGGCGCGCGAGGGGGCGCGTTGTCAATGGGGCGCGCGTAGCGGACGCTGCCCGCCCGCAGCGCGGGCGCGCGGCGCGCGCTCTCGCGGGCGCGCGCGGGTCGGGGCCTCGGCGCTCTTTCTTCCTCGGGCTATCTTCGCGCGGGGCAGGCCGCCTGGCCGGGGCGGCCGCGCCGCGCGCGACGCTCGCCGGGCCCGCAGGATCGAAGAGCTGCAGCGAGCGTCGGCCAGGCCCTCTTTTGTCAGGTCGAGCCAGGCGGCGAGCTTGCGGATACAACTTGTCGCAATGGCGCAGCGTCTCACCTACCGCCGTCGCCACTCTTACAACACCAAGAGCAACGCCCAGAAGGTCGTCAGGACCCCTGGTACGTTCTCAGGCGGCTCTGGAGCTCTCTCACGATCGATCAAGCGATCGCGAATCGGCCAAATGGCCCCGCGAGTGGCGGCGGCGCCCCGCGGCGGGCCATGACATCACCTGCGTCCCGGCCTCCTCGCCCCCCCCCCCTCCCTCCCCCCCTCGCGCCCTCTCACTCGCGTCCCCCGCGCCTCGTCATGCAGGTGGCAAGCTCGTCTTCCAGCAGGCCAAGAAGCTCGGCAAGCGTCCGTCTTGCCCCGTCTCTGGCCAGCTCCTCAACGGGGTGCGTTCCCCTGCTCAGCCTGCGCGGCGAGGCGCTCGACGGCCCGTGCCCGTCCGTGCATGGTCCGGCCGCTCTCCCCTCCGCGACGAACGGGAGCGGCGCGGCGCGGCTGGCGATGAGCGAGCGTGAGGCTTTGCGTTGATTTCTGTTTGCCGTGTGGCGTCGACGCGGCGCGATGGCGCTCGCGCTGGAGGAGATGGAGGTCTGGCGACCCTGCACGTCCTCGCCGGCCGCCGCGCCTCGGCCCGTCGGAGGTCGAGCGGAATGGGCGAGGGTGGGGGGATGTGTAGGGGAGCAGACCGGCGGGATGCTCTGATGGGCGCCGCCGGCGAGGTAGGCGGTGGCGTCCCACGGCGGTGGCGTCCCACGACGGGAGGAGATGTGCTGCGTCGCGGACGTCGACGCGGACCTCGAGCATGTCGGTGTCGTGTCTCAGTCGTGCCGAGCGATCGGCGGGCGCGCCATGGATGCAGTCAAGTTGGTGGGCGCTCTGGTCGTCGGCGAGGACCTCTTCCGGCCGACCTGGTTTCCGAGTCTGCTGGCGGATCTGCAGAGGCGAAGATGTGCCGTCGCTGGCGATCGGGCGCGATTCGCTTGATTTGGGATGGACGCTTTGGGACTGGCGTCGGCGAGAGTTGACGTTGGGTCCGATGCCCTTTCTCTGCGACGTGTCCCTTTCCTCTGGCTTGGAACGGTCGAGGGTCGAGGAGCAGAAGATCGTCAAGAAGGTCTTGAAGCTGCAGCAAGCCAAGGAGGCCTCTGCCGCCAAGGCCGCCAAGAAGTCGACCAAGAAGAAGTAAGCGCTCGCCCAGCACGTCGCCCCCGCCCCGGGGCCGCGCGAACCGTGTCACCTCTTCACAGTGAGCTCCGCAGATGCCAGAGGGGGAGGGGGGTCGGGAAGGACGACGGAAGCGCGCGCTGGACGCCGCCTTTGAGCAAAGGGGGAGGACGCGAGTCGACGGGGTCAGGCGGGGAGAAAAGAAAAGAAAAGAAAAAGACAAAGGGGGGCGATCGCTGTGGAGTGCGGATGCGGCAAGGGCCCTTGGACGCGGCTTGGCTCGCGTGGCGCGCGCCTGCGCGCGCCGTCTACTTGAACGCCACCTCGATCGGAATGCCCAGGTCGGCGTCGGGCTCTGGACGCGCATCAGGCCCCTTCTCTGCCTCCCCGGCCTCGCCCTCGGCCGCCTTGGCGCACCCCCGGCTGCCCCTGTCCCTCCCGCGCTCCAGCAGGCGCGCGAACGCGTCTCCGGCAGCCCTGCCGTCACCCAGCGTGGCGCGGAGCAGCGTGCGGTCTGCAGACCGCAGCGCGGACGAGAGGCTGACAAGCGCCGAGAGACGCAGCGCATCGGCGACCTCGGGCAGCAGGCAGTCGCCCAGCGTCGGCGCCCGAGGTGCCGCCCGGGGGAAGACCAACGACCAGCCGCGCAACGCCAGGGGATGCGGCGGCGCGACGCCCGAACCGGCGAGTGCTCCCTCCCCCCGTCCGCCGAGGAGCCGCCAGAGGCGCAGCCAGTTTCCGTCCCGCAGCGCCCGCAGCGCCCCGAGCGCGGGGAGCAGCGCCGCGACGGGCGAGGCGGCGGGAGAGGAAACGGCGTCGCTGACAGGCTCCACGGTAGGCACGTCGCGGCTGTGTGGCGCCTTTGCGCCCGGCACATGTCCGCTCGCAGGAGAGGGACGTTCGGGGCCCGCCTCAGACGTGCCCGCCTCCTCTCTTGACCCTGGGCGGACGCGGGTCTCCTGCATGCCGGAATCCGCCCAGACCGCGCGCAAGAGCTCCCCGACCTCCCCGGGCTCCACGGCGACCGCCAGAAGCAGCTGCAGCCCGCGCACGTGCGCGGCAAGAAACGCGACCGCCACCGAAGCAGGGATGGCATCTTCAGGCGAGCCAGCTCGAGGCGCATCGGTGTCCGCCACCGCCACGGCCGCTCGAGTTGTGCTCATGTCCGCCTCTGTCTCGACCGCTCCAGTTGCACCGATGTCCGCCTCTACCACGACAACTCCAGTTGCGCAGCCCCCAACGTCATCATGTGGGGTCGGCTTTGGCTCGGAAGGCACGCCGAGCGCTAGCCACGCATCGAGGTCCTCGACCATCCCCTTGGCGCTCTTCCAGGCTTCTCCGAGGTCGCCAGCATCCAGGCAGGCGACCAGCGAGCGGGCCAAAACCTCCCGCGAGGCTGCCGAGCCCCGCAGACCCGCCGAAGTTACCGTCTCCCGCAGCGATCGGCACCGCCGCGCCACCGACTGCAGCGAGGAAAACGACCACTGCCCAGAAGACACGGGCGCCAGAACCGCATGTCCGGACGCGTCCGCGAGCCCCCCCGCAGGCCCAGACGCGTCTGGAGCCTCCCTCGTCGATCGCTCCGTCTCGTCGCGAAGCACCTCGAGCGCGGCGAGGCACGCGCCTACCGAGCCGTCCCCCACCAGCAACGAAGGGCGCGGGGGAGACGCCTTGCGAGGAGGAGACGCCTTGCGCGGAGCAGCGAGACGAGGTGGGGGGCCAGGAGGCGCACGCGACCAGGAACCCCGACCCGCCGGCGGCCGGGAGGAGCCTCCACCTGAAGCACTCTGCTGCCTCACACCGCCGTCGCGGGCCGTCGCCCCGCGCGACGTCGCCGAGCGCCCCTGGCGGCCTCCACGAACGGACCCATCCGACGTAAGATCCGCAGCCTCGCCGCCTCGCGGAACGGTACGACCACCCTTGCACCCAGAACCGAGCGACCTCTCGATGGACCTCTCGATCGCGCCTCCAGGGCGCTCCCCAGGCGCCGAGCGACCTCCCCTTCCCGGGCCGCGGGGGCGCTCTACGCGGGCCCCCTCGGCCCTCTCATCACCATCGCCATCACCGACGAATCGGTGCTCGCCTTTGACAAACCCTCCACGCCCCTCCGGTCGTGCGTGGGGCGGGACGTAGCTCCGACCCCTGTGTGAAGAGGACAACCACCAAGGACAAGCCACGTGAGAGAGGGGGGAGTCTCCAAGCCACCGCGACGCACCATTCCGCACGATGCACACCGTTCCATCGCAAGCCCCAACCCGGTGCTACCGTGCGCACTTTCAAAGTGGAACGCTCGCGTGCCAACCGCAAGCTCGCCCTCCTCGACTCCCGACGAGCCCCTACCGCACGCGGCTGTCCAGCGACCCGATCACGCCGTTCCGCCAGGCCCACAAACGAACAGACGGCCACCCGCCGCGCCGGAACGAACCGCCAAAGCCATCCCACAGCGAACATCGCACCGATCGTGAGATCCCATTCCCATGGCCGACGAGGAAACGACAAAGGCCCCGTTTCGACGCGAGATTCGTCCCGAGAACAGATCGCCCAGGGGCCGCGGTTCGCACCCACCGCGCGCGCCGCTGCCCGCGCGCGCGCGCGCCCGCGCGCCCTCGAGGCTCGAGGCTCGAGGCTCGAGGCTTAAGCACCGACGCGGCCTCCTACCCTCTGTCTCCTTTCATAGCGCCAACCTGATCGATGCGTCACAGGGTCTCCATGGGACCCCGCGCGCCTTTAGTGACCCTCGCGCCGAGGCCAGGACAGCCGCGCGACGCGTCGACGGTGGCGCCGGCGGCCACCCCGCGCCGACCGGAGGCGCCGGCAAATCCCGACCGGGGCCTCGACGGCTTGACCCCAGGCTGGCTCGACCGAGGGCTGCGCAACGACCGCGCCGTCGAACCGACGCCTTCTCGCTCTCCGCGACGCGAACACGGCGGCGGGAGAGGTCCAAGAAGGGACGGAGAACGCGGAGGACGCGGAGGACGCTGGACACCGGGCCAACGAGGCGACAGGACCACCAAAGCAAAGACCGCCATCGACGCACTTCAAGCCTCCCCTGACCATCCACTAGTGCTATTCGATCTCAACGGCGTCCTTATGCTGCGCAGACACGTGTCCGCCGGCAAACACGCGTTGAAAGTCCGACCAGGTCTCGAGCTGCTCCAGCGGCTTGTCGACGAAGGCTGCCAACTCGGCATCTACAGCTCGTGCATGCAAGCCACTATCGCTCGTTCCCGGTCGGCCCAGCCCGGCGCTCGTCGTCATCCATGGCCCGTTCGCGACCACAACTTTTTGCTCTTTGATTGCGCAGAACGACTCGCGCCACGCGTCTCTGCCCGCGCCGCGGCTCCCCTCAGCTTTCTGTTCCACCCCCCTGGCGCCTCTGGTTCCGTACCCTTCCCACTCGACCGCCTCGTCATCTTCCGGCACCCTCGCCGCTGTAACCGCATTTTTTCCCGCTCCTTTGCTCGGTGCCGCGCCGCATCTGTGCGACCCTTTTTGAGGCGAAATGGAACTTCACCGGCCTATCGAGCTGGTCAAGCAGCTCCAGGGAAACGGCCAACATTTTCAGGCACGGTTTGTGACTCGAGCGTCGACCTCTGCCAGTTTCGCGCCGCGTTGCACCCTATCAGCGTGCATGGCACTTCAACACACGCACTCGAGCGCGTCATGTAAACCTCACTCTCGCTGCATTTTGTTTCGGCGGAAGTGCGGCGCTCTCCCTGTCGGGGGCTCGAGCCACGCATTTTCAAACCCGCGTGCCGAACCGTGCGGTTCCCAGCGGGCGTCTCGTCTGCCCAAGACCGCTCGAAAGTCGAACAGACGAAGATGACAATGCGCTAACGCGGACGTTTCGAGCTCCCTCTGCCTTGTTCGTGTCTTTGCGATTTCCGCGTTCCCACCCCTCCGCCTTCAGCCCCTACTTTTCCGTCGCGCGACGGCGACGCAGAGCACAGAGAGTGGCGCCGTGGCGGCATTTCCAATTCGGGCCGGTGGGTGGCGGGTGTGGCCCCAAAGTCACTTTTCATGGGCGGGCCTCTTTTCGCGCGCGCGTCCTGCACCACGCGTCGTTTGCACATCGCGGCGCCCCCACGATTCGGCATCTGTTTGCTTTTTCCGTCGTGCATGGGCGTGCTGGGCCCTGAGCTGCGGACGCCGATCTGATGCCGGTGCGCGCGCGGCGCGGCGCGGCGCGGCGCGGCGCGACGCGAGACCTTGCGGGCGTTCGAAGAGCCTCGCCCCACGTCAGGGGCGCTCTTGCGGAGAAACTTTCCGTCAAGGTCTCAATAGACGCCGTTGTAAGGTCACCGGGAGGCGCGATGTCCTGCATCCGTTCGACGCAGGGTCGCGCCGGCGCATGGCCGCCGCGCATGAAGCAGGGGGGCGAGAGGGGGGGGGGGGAAGGAGGGTCCGTTGCGGGATGCAGTGGGACGCAGAGGCGGAAGGAGAGGGCCAGTCCGCGACGAGGGGATTGGCACGCGTGCGAGCGATGTTGTGCGACAGAGCTGACGTTTCGTTCGCGCAAGGCGAACGGGCGTTCGTGAGGATATTGTGCCCGAAAGCGGTTCAAGTATGAAGGTGTTCTCGGCTCACGTTTCTGCTTTTCTTCTCTGCTTCCCTCGGACTTTCGCCGTTGGCCTCCGTTGTGCCGTATGCTTTTGTTTTCTTTTTTCTCATTCCTCTCGCGCGCATCCGATCGCAGCCCTCTGCGGGCTCTTCGGCCCCTTCCGATGACGCTTTGGAGTCTGAGCCCCGCTCTCCTTCCGTGGCTGCGGCCGGTATTGGTGGGCGGCCTGGCGAGCGGCCGGACGCCTTTGGCGCTCCGTCGTCGAACCCTTCGCCGTCTCCCTCGATGCCTCCCAAGCGCGCGCGTGCGTCGCCTGGTGGCGGTTCGGGATCTTTCGGTCCGTTTCCGCCGGCCCTAGTGGCGCCGCCCGAGGTGCGCGGCCTGGAGGCGTCGCCGTCGCGTCCGCTGGTGCTGTTCGATCTCAACGGCGTGCTCGTGCAACACGACTTTCACGGCGGCGGGCGGCACCTCTACGCACCTCGACCCGGGCTGGCCCGACTTCGTGAGCTGGCAGAAGCCGGAGCCCAGGTTGGGATCTACACCTCGAGCTCCAGGAGAACCGTGGGAAAAGCTGTGCGGTTCCTCTACGACGCCATGGAGCTCGAGCTGACGCGCGAGCGTGACGCGAAGATCGAACGCGATGGCGACAACACGAAAAAGGGCAAGGAAGAGGAGGCAGAAGAGGATGCGGAAGAGGAAGAGGAGGCGAAAGAGGAGGGCGAAGAGGGGGGAGGGAGTGAGGAAGAGAAAAAGGCGGAGAAGGCGGCCTCGGGGGCTACACACCCCGAGTTCGCGTCTGCGCCGTCTCCAGGAGTCGACGCGATGGAGACGGGCGAGGACGACGGCGCGGCCGGACAGCCGACGCCATCCGAGGAAACGCCGAGCGGCGTTGCGGACGCCGACGACCGAGCGGACGACGCCAAGCAGGACGAGAGCGCGAAGAATAAGGAGAAGAAGAAGAAGAAGAAGGAGAAGAAGAAGAAGCGCAAGGGTGGGTGTTCCCCTGGCTTTTCCGGCGAGGCTGGGACTCGTGGCGCTGGGCCTTCCGAGCCGCCGTCGGCCTCTGCGTCGCCGTTTCCGTTGGTCTACCCCCTTTCGCTGTGGCCGATCCTGTGTCGCGAGCACTGCCGCCCCGCATCGCCCGAGGACATTGCGCGTCGGGGCGGAAAACCGTGGGACACGGTCAAGCCGCTTTCTCTCTACGTCACCGACGCGGACTGGGTGGCGCTGGTCGACGACAGCGACCACAAGGCGCTGCCCGAGGAAAAGGCGCGGCTGCTGCTGGTCCCGAGCTGGGAGGGACCCGGAAAGGGCGCGCTGAGGGACGACGATCGCATCCTGGACGCTGTCGTCGACGGGATCCTCCAAGCCATCCGAAAGAGCAAAATCAACGCCAGCGACGCCAATGCCGACCCGGACAACGCTCGTGCCGACGACTCGAACGAGCCGAAAAGCGAGGGGCCCGGCGCAACGCCCGCTTCGGAGGAAGGCTCGCAAGTGCTCGCAGCCACAGGAGCCGACGCATCCCAGGCATCCTCGGTCTCCGTTTCTGACGCACCATCGGCTTCCAAAAAGCCGTTCTTTGACCTGGACCCGGCGCGGGAGCTCTTGGCGCCTCTGGCGGCGCGGGCCGAGGCCGAGGCGGCCAAGCAGCGGCAGGAGGAGGCGGCCCAGGCGACCCAGGCGCCGCCGCAGACCCCGGAGGCGTACGACCCCAACGCCGCGGGGAACGCCTTCGACCGCGCGGCCCGGGGCGGCGCTTCGGGCGCGTTGATTGCCCGCGCCCCGGGCGCGCCGTCTTCTGCGCCCTGGCCCACTCCCCTGCACTGGGAGCTGGCTGCCTTTGCGCGCCTGGCCGCCCCGACGCGCGAGGAGGCCGCCGCCGCCCGGCTCGCGCACGCGACTCTCCAGAGCATCGTGCAAGCTCTGTGGCAGGGTGGCTCCGGGGAAACGAACGGGGCGGAGCGCGACGGCGCTCCAAACGCGGCGCCTTCCAACCCCGCCGCCCGCATCGTGCTCGCGCCGTTCGGCTCGCGCGCCATGGGCACGTCTCTGCCCGGGAGCAACGCCGACTTTACCGTGCTGGGCCTCGACCCCGAGACGGAGCGCGCCGCGCTCGTGCCCATCCCCATGCCCGAGGAGCTGTCGGGAGGAAAACCCGCTGCCGCCGCCGAGAAGAGCGCCAGCCCCGCGGCCCAGCCGCCCGCCCTGCCGCCGCCCGAGGACCGCCGCGCGGCGGACGTCGCTCGGCTGGAGGCCCTGGCGGGAGAGCTCGAGCGTGCGGATCTTCTCGCCGCTCCCGCGCTCGTGGTCAAGGCGTACGTTCCCGTGGGGAGATTTGAGATCGACGTCGCCAAGCTGGCAAAGCGCGCCGCGGTCGAGGGGGAGGCGCAGGAACGAGAGCTGGCCCGGACGCTCGCGGGAGAAGGCTTGGCGGAGACGACGCAAGGCTCTTCTCTTCCCGCGTCGCTCTCGGTGCCGACGCTCCGCGTCGACGTCACGGTGGCGCGTCCATCGGCGCCCGAGGCGGCGCGCTTCTTCCGGGCCGCCCTGGCCGCCGAGCCCTGCGCCCGGCCGCTGCTGCTTGCGCTCAAGGCGCTCCTCCGCGAGCGCCGCCTCTCCACGCCCTTTACGGGCGGTCTCTCCAGCTACTCGATCGCGAACGCCGTTCTCGCCATTCGCATTGAGCAGAGAAAGGCGGCCAAGGGGGACGAAGCGAGCGGGGGCCGCCAAGGCGACGCCTCTGAGCTTCCCTGGCCGAGGGGCACCGCCGACTACGGCGCCCTGCTGTACGACGCCTTTGACCTGCTGACGCGGCGCATAGATCACGTCACGCAAGCGCTCTCGGTGCTGGGCGGAGGCGTGGTCGACGACGGACGCAAGAACGTCGTCGCAGACCCCTGGGGCGGCGAGTTTGCCAGCAAAAGGGGGGACGAGAAAAAGTCGGCCAGAGCCGATGGCCAGGCAGGTGCAGCCCAGCAGGAATCGCCAGCTGGAGCCGCTGCAAACGCCGACGTCACCACAGGACAGCGGTCGAGTGACGCTTTCTCCTCCGGCCAGGATGCGCGGGGCTCGGCCTCCCCCCCTCCTCCGCCTCGCCCCGTCGTGCGCCGGGGCCCGGCGCGCCTTTCGGTGCTTGACCCGCAGGCGCCCACGAGGTCCATGACTTTTGCTGCGCGCCGGTTTCCCGCCATCCGGTCCATCTTGGGCGAATCTCTGGATGCCGTGGCGCACGTGCTCGAGGACGCGGCCACGTCCGAGGGCGGCCGGCGGCTGGGCGAGGAGGAGCGCGAAAAGTTCGAGCAGCTCCAAGGCATCCGCTTTAACGACGAGGGAGCGCGCGAACGCTTCCTGAGCGCGGGAGACGTCACGCTCCGAGGCGATGAGGAGACGGCGGTTGAAGAAGAGACCAAGGCGTCTTCGACCGGGCCCTCGGGCCTCCCGACCTCGTCGCTCTCGGCCTTGCTGCCGGCGACGTCCGTTCCGCCATCCGAGTCGCTGGCCTCTCTGTTCCCCGTGCTGTCATCGCTCTTCGACGTCCCGCTCGCGATTGGGCGCGACGAGCCCGCTGTGCAGGCGCGTAAACTGCTCGCGCAGCACCAAGCGATGGACGAAGACGAGGAAAGGGCCTTCCTGGACAACCGGCGGAAAAACAGGGGAGCGTAAAAGACGCAATGGAAATCAAAAAAAGGCAAACGGGAAGGGTGGGGGGGGGGGGAGATGGGGCGGGAACGAAAAAGAAAGATGATGAAGGCGTCTGGGGCCGCGTTCGATCCGTACCAGACGCGCTCCTCGCTCGAAACCTCACTCGTGACGTCGTCTCTCGGCATTGCTTTGCCGCCCCTAGGGGCTCATCGAGCCTGACGCTCGCTTTCGCTGCTCTTCGGCCACCTCGGAGGCACTTCCTCTACTTCCTCGGTGCCATCCCCATCTCGTTTTCCACACCGCTGACTCGTTTCGTTTTCTCGCAGACGCCTCGCTCTTGTTCCTGATTTCCGAGTCTTCTGCCACACGTTTTGCATGCTCCCCCTTTTTTTCTTTCTTTCTTTTCTTCTTTGACAATGACACCCTTCTCGCCCCAGACCCACCACGTTGGGCATCTTCTGTCTGTCACATGCGCTTGCCCTCGCGGTTTTGCGAACCTTGCGTCAGCGCACAACGAAAAAAAAAAGCAAAAGCGAGCCCGCGCCGGGAATGGAGGAAGTACAGCAAGAGGACGAGGCAAGGACAAGGATAAAGTGAGAGGAGACGGAGCCGATGGGTTCATGTCGTGCAGCCGTCCGGCAAGTGAGATCGATCCTGCCGTTTTGGTCGCTAGCACGCTATCTCGTTACCTCCCCCTTTCCCTTGGTCGCTAGCGCTCTCCCTCAGTGGCGCCCCTGGCCCTTTTCCGTGCTCGTCCTCATCTTCCCTCGCTCCCCCACTCTCTCCCTTGTTTGCCCTCAGGTTCCCTCGGCACATTCCCTCACCAAGGTGAGCCTCGGTTTGCGTGGGCGCATGGGGTAGATTCTTTAGACCTTGAGTCCCTGGACTCCTTCGGCTGCCGCGTCTGCGTCTCCGTCCTTGGGTCCCTTGCCGCGTCTCCTGTTGCGCTTCTTGGGTCCCTTGACGTCCTCGATGGTGGCTCCCGGCGGGAGGCGCACCGGGGGCGCGCGCGGCTGCGCGGCTCCCGCGGCCTTCACCTTGCCACCCTTGTCGCTTTCGTCGCGCGCGAGCGAGAAGACGCTGCGCGAGGCGGCCACGGCCTGCGCCGCGTCGGCGCGTCCGCGCAGGTGCGGCGGGATGTACCCCACCGCGGCCTTTGGCGCGGCGGCGGCACCGGCTCTGGGGTTTGCCGCAGGGGCGGGGGCGGCACCCAAGGGGGCGGCCTTGGCGGCGCCGGCAGCTCCAGAGGCCGGGGCGGCCGAGAAGGCGCCTGGGCCCGCGGCGGCTCCTTGTGCTGCTGCTGCTCTGGGCGTTGCTGGTTTGTTTGGGTGGGTGCCTTCTGGGTCCGGTCGCCAGAGCGCTTGGAAGAGGACTGGGAACTCCTTTTTCGCGAGCTCTTCTCCAGAGTACTTGTAGGTTCGGACGCAGTTGTCGACGCGGAGCCTTGGCGCGACGGTGGAGACGAGCATGCGTCGTCCGTCCGGGGACCACTCGAGGGTGACGCCGTTCCAGGCCTTGGCGGCTCCCAGGGGTCTGCACTTGCCGTCGGCCTTGCGGTCGTAGACGGCGACATCTCCCGGGAGGTTTCCGAACCCCGCGAGGGCGAAGAAGCGTCCCTGGGGGTTCCAGCGCACGAGGCAGTGCGGTCCCGAGCCCAGGTCGTAGCGCGGCTTGCACGTGTCGTCGAAGACCATGGCCTTGGCGGGCATGAAGCCAGCCAGCGCGATGAAGCAGTCGGAGCGCGGCGACCACTGCACGTCGTGCACGGGCCCCTCCTTGGGCAGCTCGACGGCCGCGTCCGGGACCTTTGGGTCTGCCGACAAAAAGTGCAACGAGCGCTCGCCGTAGTAGCTCTTGTTGGTGGCGTCCACGTCCGTGGACGCCAGGGCGAGCACGGCCGTGCCGCGGCGGTTCCAGGTCAGCTGCGCGTGCGTGGCGCGGTAAAAGCCGCGGCGGGCCAGCGCAGGGGGCACGGACGCGTCCGACGCCGAGCCGTCCGCCAGAGCGCGGCAGTCGTGCAGCGTCACGCTGCCTGGAGAGCCCTTGGAAGGTCCCGCGTGCACGGCCACCAGCAGGCGGCCGTCCTCGGACGCGGGCGCGGGCGCAAACGCCGCCGCGTTTGGAACCCGCAGGCGAAACTTTGGAGACGGGGCGCTCGGAAGAGCGCGGGAAGAAGAGGGAGAAGAGGAGGAGGAGGCGCCTGCGGCCTCTTCCTCGCCGGTGCCCTCGGCGTCGGCTCGCTGTTCGAGCGAGGCGACGTCAAAGGCCGCGACGCCGCTGGGCGCCAGGCGGAAGAGGAGGGCGTCGTCGGGGCCAAAGCGCACGCTGGGCCAGTCGTCGCGGTCGAGCTGCTTTTGCACGAACGCGATGAGGGGAGCGCCGTCCGACACGCGCCACACGACCAGGTTGAGGTCGCCGCCAGAGGGCTTTGAACCGTTCGAGGACGCCGACGCGACGGCCGTGGCGCTCTCCCCGGGCGCGGGAGCGACGACCTTGGAGGTGTTGTGGTGCGCCCGGAGGCCCTGGCCGACCGCAGACGAGTGCTTGCGCCACGTGGTCACGTATCTACCAGACGGAGAGTAGGCCACGGCCTGCAGGTGCTCGATGGGAAGCACAAGCTCCTTTTGCGAGCCGGAAGGGTGCGTCGGACGAAGCACAAGCCCAGACGCGGTCAGCATCGCAAACGTCGAACCGTCCGGAGCCAGCTCGAGCCCAGACGACTCGCCGGGATACGTCCGAAGCGTCTCGAGAGACGAACCATCCAAAACCTCCACGCCCGAAGGCGTCCGACCTATGTGAAAAAAAAAACAGAAACGGAAACAAAACGGGTGACGAGGGGACGACAAAGATGGAGACGAAACGAAACGACCAAAGCGCGTCGCCCGAAAATGACCAACGACACAGCCTTCAAACTCTTCTCCATCACGCATTCAGCACTTCCCTTCTGCATCTCCCTCCACCTTCCTCTCTGCCGACCCCGGCCCGCTTTTCTCTCATCTCTCTTCCCGGCTCCTCGTCCCCCGCGCGCCCCCCGCGCCTGCATCCCAGCGCGCTGGGATGCGCGCGCCGTGGGGCGTCGCGTGGGCTCGATCTCCCGGCTTCTTCTGATAGCTCGGCGCAACACTCCCGCGGCCACACGTGCGGAGTCGCACAGGCCATGCAAGGTGCGTGCCAGCCGCGCAACGAGCCGAATCCCGCGACCAAGCGCCGCGCAAACGACACCGCATTGCGCCCTCGCGCGGCGGCCGCCCGACCCCCGCGCGCTCGCCCCACCGCCCCACCGCCCCACCGCCCCACCGCCTCCTCTGCCGCGCGCCGATCCTCTCCAGGCCCATCACGAAACGCACAGAAAATCTCCGACTCGGCCGACATTGTGCCGTGCGTCACCGAGATCGAGGCGAACGCTCGGTCCACGATGCGCGGTCGTCGCTGAGCCTTGAGGGGACGAGCGAGAGGGCGGGCGGAGGGAGGGAAGGAGCCGGCGCGGCGCGCTGCGGCGGCCGCGCGCCGCGCGCTCCTCCGAGCCGGCTCTGGCCAGGCCCGGCGGAGGGCGCCGGCGCGAGAGGTCTCGGCGGGGCGCGGGAGACCCCGCCAGGGGACGGGTGTTGCGGGGGTCCAAGGTCGGCGCGACGTGTGACCGCGAGCCACCCGTCTCCCCGGAACGATTCCTCGACGACCGACGTGCCCCTCTCTCCGCCGTTGACGGAGCACCGGCCGAGCGTCGTTGCGCCGAGCGTTCCGCCCGCGCACAATCTCAAAAATGCGTTGCGCTGCCTCTGCTTCGCGCAGCGCGCTCGCCCCCGCCCCGACGGGTGCGATCGGGAGTGCCCTCGGATTATCGATGGCGTAGTGGGCGTGGAACCGAGGCAGCGCACGATGTGGACGCGGCGCCGCGGCAGGATCGGGTCGACGCACCGGGAGGGTCTGCCGAGGAACCCAAGCGGGGCGGGGGCGGGGGCGCGCCGAGGGGCGGCGGTGCGGGGGGGGTGGGTGCGAAAGGTGAGGAGGGGAGTGGCGAGGCGCCGGCGACCGGACACGACTCAAGGAGGCCCGCGGGGCGCAGGGCCGGATGGGTGCGAGAGGGCCCCCGATGGAAGAGGGCTGGCCGAGAGCCCTCTGAAAGGCCGTGAGGAGGCCGGTGGGCGACGCGTGGGGTTGAGCGATGCGTGGATGCGAGCGCTGTGGCGGATATAGAGGAGTGGAGATGGTGTGGAGACCTCGGAAGAAATGAGATGCGATGCTTTCCTTTCCCATCGTCAGTCATTGGCATCTTTTGAGCATTCTTCCTCTTGCACTCTCACCCTAGCCTATAACCTTTTCCTCGCTCTCACTTGCCGAGATTTCGCTATACTTGCTGTTGCTGTTGCCCTTTCTGCCGCTGTTCCTTTTTCTTCTCCTTCT
>PEIA01000956.1:0-19315 GCA_003613005.1 Prototheca ciferrii
GGAAGAGGAGGAGGAAGAGGAGGAAGAGGAGGAAGAGGAGGAAGCCGACGAGGTAGAAGCAGAGGAAGCGAGCAACGCAGGGGAAGGAGCAAGCGAAGGATCCGAAGCAGGGCTGGAGGATGACGAGGTCGAGGGCGAAGATGACGACGGAGCTGGCGAGGCGTTGAGAGTTGACATCCACAACGAAGAAGAAGAGAGCTTAGAAGAAGAAGAGGGGGAGGAAGAAGGGAACGTGCACATCGAAAATGACGGAGATGAAGAGGAGGAAGAAGAGGAGGAAGAAGAGGAGGAGGAGGAAGGTGAGGAAGAAGACGACCACAACGTAGAGGGGCTCGCCGAGAACCTCGATGACCTCGCGGACTCTGCGGTCGTCGAGAAAACCCGGGAAAGCGACCTCGAGTGCGAGGACACCGAGGCTTCCCTCGACCGACATGGGCACATGGATGAGGAAGACGAGCGCGAAGAAGGCGAATATGCTGGAGGGGAGCCTAGCGGGGAAGAGGAGGATTGGGAAACCGATCACCCCGAGGAGACTCCCGCGACAGGAGATCTTTTGCAGGAGGAGAGGCATTCATACAGCCACAACGACAATTCGGTTCCTCCGCCGGAGATCTCAGATGTCGCGTACGCGACTCCAGACGTCTACGCCGTCAGCGATGCCGCGCACGAGCGAGGCGATGCAAATGAGGGGTACGACTACCGCGCCTCCCCAGGCAGCGTCGACGAGGTGCCGCTCGAGCAGCTGCCGCTCGAGGACGAAAACGTACGCATCAACGAGCTCGGCGAGATCGTCGGCACGGACGATGATCTCCACGAACGAAACCTCGACGCCGACACCGACGGGGACATGCACCGGAGCGGCCCTACGATCGCCTCACTCGACGCCTCTCCGGCCATTTGGTCCGCCCACGCTCCAATTGACGTGACGCCGAATGCTCCAGGCGTGGATGTTCTTACCGACGAGCCGGCGAGCACCGAACGCACGGAATCTTTGCAAGCCGATGCCCAAGGCGCAAACCTCGAAGATTCGCTCATCGACGGAACTCCCCACCAGAAAACCTCGCTGGCGGACGACGAATCAGAGTTGGATCTTGCTCCCCTCGAAAAGCAAGAGCACGAAAGAATCGTTGAGGGAAGTCCCCACGGCCTCCCGTCGTCTTCGCTCGACACTGCTGACGACCGCAGATACGACGTCGACGCGCCGGCCGCCGAGGCAACCGATGGACAGCTCATGTTCGGCGGCGGACGGGAGGTTGCCAGTTTGAGCAGCGCACGCTTGGGCGGGCGTCAGACCTCGGCGCGCAACGCGCAGCACAGTTCCAGAAGGAGCAGCCGAAGCAGCACCCTTTCCGCGAGATATAACGGCGGCAACGTCGAAACCGTGAATCCTTTCGACGCGCAGCAGACCAGCGAGGTCGGCCGTTCCAGCCTCCTGTTGGAACGCACGCCAGAGGCCCAAAACACGTTCCCCGTCGCGGGTGCAATGGGGGCGCCCGCCTTGGATGGCGAGACGCCCGGCGCCGGATTCCACACCCCAGAGGCGGTTTTGGGCCTCTCCGGTCGCAACGGGAAAAGCGCCCGACTGTCGCACCGTAGCGTGGAAAAGACGTCCTCGCGAGATGATGGATTAAAGGTCATTCGAGCTAGCGACTCTCGTGAGACGGGAACGAACTCTTTGGAAACAAACCCCGCTTCTTTTGCATCGACCAACGTCGACTCATCTCGCCACGAGCCTTTGGACTTGACGCAGCCAGCGCAACCCCCCCCGATCGTGCCACCAGCCGCCGCTCCCTACGGCGTGACTGTGGGTGCGCCTGATGGAAAGCTCATGATTCCGCGCATGTTCCCCTACCTGATGGCCAACGCCCGACCGCAGACTTCTCCTGCAGTCATCCAAACGGGGCCGCATCAGAGCAACTCGTCGCGACTCGGCTCTGGGACGCTCATCGTCGGCGGCCACGGTGTTGCGAACATGCAGGCCGCCGGCGTTGGCAGCAGCGCTCCAAATGGAGAAACGGGGGGCAGCATTGAAGCGGCGTCACCGGGCGTGCTGCCGCCTCGAAGAGGGACCGGGACTGGTGTGGATGCCTCGGCTGACAATCTCGACGAGGCGCTCCCAGCGGATGCTCGTCCCGCGCGCGATCGCACCACGCCTCGCGAAGGAGTTTCGGCACGATCGCACTCGGAGCGCATGAAGTCCTCGAGTGCGCGCTCCCGGGTGACCGGGAACTCGGCCAGAGTGAGCCGCACGCCGGGCGAGGGTCTATCCTCTGCCCGGCGAGGCGATGAGATCCGGACCTCGGCCGAAGAGTCGTGTTCGTCTCGGAGAACAAATTCGGTTTCGAGACACAGCAGCACCACTCCGAGATCCTCGCGCGACCGGGGATCCGGCCAGGCCGATCTCAACGCTCCAACGCCCTCCTGCGGTGGACCCTCGCCTGCGACACTCCCGTCTTCGGCTCGCGGCAGACCCTCGCCGGAGCCGCCGATTTCGTCAGAACGCAGCCACAGCTCGAAGGTCGATCAGTTGACGTCGCCCCGCGGAAGGTCTGGTGCGGATTCGCACTTGTCAGACCTCTCGAGCAGTGCTGTGCCTCCGAGCGCTCGCGAGAGGGCGCAGGGCGGCGATGTGGAAAGTGCCCGCAAGAGCGTCGACAGAAGCGCTCGGGGGAACTCTCGAGACGAATCCTTGAAAGGTGGCAAGAAAAGTGCCCGCAGCGGAGGTCGCACCAGCGCCCGCGACAGCCAGCCGCACGTTTCGGCTCGTGCCGACTCTCGAGCGTCTTCCCGGGCGGGATCGCTGGTCGCTGACCCGAGCCTTCTGGACGACTCGCCGCTCCCCTCTTCCAACATCCTGGTCGAGTCGCTCACCCCCTCCCCGGAAGCGCCCGACGGGTCTGCCGTCGCGCCGCCGCCCACCGTCGTGCCTGTCGACCCCTCCAAGGTCGTGCCTGGCGCGTCCTTTTCGCCGCCGGACGTTCCCGGGGAAGAGGGCCTTGCCATCGACCTCGGCAAGACCCTGGTCGGTCCCGTCCTCGAAAAGGGCGAGACAGAAGACTTCCTCGTCACCTCTGACACCCTGCGCAACGACGGAGCTTCGGGCGAGAACGCGATGGGCGTCACCGCTCCTGGCCTTTCCTATGCGCAGGGCTTTGTGACGCTCTCGCAGCTGGCTGGGCGGTCGCTGCCCGCCGAAGGCACCTGCCTTGCAGCCGAAGCGGTGACCCTCGGAGGTGCTTCCAACGTCACGATCGGCCACAGCGACGCCGTGCCGTCTCCTGGTCACCTTGCCCTATCGCGGAGCTCTTCGCAGGCAGGTCGAGACGGCCCTGGCGTTGGCGGTGCCGTACCCGCGCGGGCGTCGAGCCGCAGCTCGAAGAAGAGCGCGAGCAGCGGTCACGGTACAAAATCAATTCGGACGAGCGACA
The DNA here is from genome assembly GCA_003613005.1 of Prototheca ciferrii. Taxonomy (NCBI): domain Eukaryota; kingdom Viridiplantae; phylum Chlorophyta; class Trebouxiophyceae; order Chlorellales; family Chlorellaceae; genus Prototheca; species Prototheca ciferrii. Next base: position 3,429 of record PEIA01000956.1, read on the forward strand.
ATCTCGTTCTCGGCAGGCCGTCTGGTCGCAAGGAAAGGCAGAGCAACGACGGCCTCGGCGAGTTTGACAATGCCTCGTCCGTCGGCCGTTCGATCCCGTCTGGCGTCCAGGCTCCAAGTTTCGGGCTTTCGTCGCGGCCCGCGTTTGACCTCGGCGGATCGGAGAGATTTGCGGGCGACGGCCCCGATGCACCCGATTCCACCGACGGCCTCTCCGATCCGCTGGATCCCAGTGGGGTCGCTGGCGACCCGGGGCTCTCCGGAGGCCTCTGCGGCGGCTTTGGCAGCCCTGGGTTGGCGCGCCCGGACGGGTCTCCGCCGTCGGCTCCTTCGCAACGTTTCGTTTCGGGAGTTTCTCGTTCGGCCTTTGCGCCCAACTCGCGCCCGTCGCTTCCCGGTGCTGCCGCTGCTCGCACCCCCCTGAGCGGCGCATTGGCGCCGCCGACGCCCAACGCAGCGATGCATCGGCGCGAGCTGCTGGCGCGGGCGACGGAGACGCTAGCCGAGTACGAAAGTCGGACGCTCAAGGACGGGAGAGCGCTCGATCGCTCGGATGACGAGCTCAAGCGAGACCTGGAAGAATCGGCATCTCGAGCCATGATGGCGCTCGAGGGCGGCGAGTCTCTCGAGCACCTTCAAAAGCGCTTCAAGGCCCGCGTGCTCTTCCTGCAGCGCGCTCTGGCAGAGTCACAGAGCGAAGTCACGGCCACCGAGCAGGCCTCTGCGGCGGCGCATCGCGCGCTGGCCGCCGCCCGTGCCCGCGTCGCGGGCCTCGAGCGAAAGATTGAGTCGGCATCGCGGGATGCTTCTCGGGAGGCTTCGGCGGTCGCGCACGCCGGAGAGAGTCGTGCGCGTTTTGCTGGCATTGGAGGCGCGCGAGCGAGTAGAATCGGCCGGCCGGCTGCCGGTCGTCCCCCGCGAGGGCCTGTAGGGGCAAGCCCAACAAAGTCCTTTGGCGGCACCGGCGACGCGCGAATCGACGGCCGCGGCGCTGTTGCGGGTCGCATTTCGACCAAAAAATGGTGATCTCGTTAGTGAAGTGGGAGCTGGGTTGTTTTCGTAGTGTTGTACGCGACCGTGTGCATCGTCCGTTCTCCCCCGGGTGCCTCCAGTGACGCCCAGTTGGGATTGTTTCGTCTCGTTGATGAGCGCCCCGTCCTTGTTCGCCGGCCCAGCATTCGGCTCTTTGTCTTACATTCTCATCTCGTGTTCCTTTCTCTGCCTGTCTCTTTGCTTCGGCAGGTTGCTCGCTGCGCGTTGCGAGTGGGAAGTGCGTTGGGTGCACGTGTATCGCCGCGAACACAGCTGAACGGGTGCTGGCTTGCATGATGTTACAGAGATCGCCGAGCTGTGGATCGGACATTGGCACGAGAAGCTAGAAAAGACAAAGCAGCAGCACGGGAGCGAGCGTTGGGAAGGGCCTGGAGATCGAAGGCAGAGGTCGGGGAAGTGATCGGGAGAGGAGAACTAGGAAAAGTCTGGAGATGGGGATTGAGGTAGCATTCGAGTCGAAAGGGTTGCGAAAAAGATCGAAACAAGGAATCGGGTCGGTGGTGATTTTCAACAGACTGCGCCGCGGCCACCTTCCGGCGGAAAAAGGGTGCCAAAAAAAGGAACTTTGTCGTGTGTCAGGGGCACGCTGGTCGGGGAGCGATAGGGTCAGTCGGGAAGTGAGTGGGTCGGCAGCATACCTTCGGGCGAGCCGAGAAGGAGAGATGCGACTGCGAGTTTCTATCATTGGTGAGAGGCACTCGGCGGATGTGCGCTGGGGAACCGTTTGAGGCGGCTCGAGAGAGGCGGAAAGAAAAGGTATGGAAGCAGACGGGAGTCGTGGGACGTTGGCATCGGTACGTCCTCTGCCGCTCTGGGGTACACGGAAACACCGGGCCTGCGACGAGGCAGAATCAAATGGCGGTGGACACAGCGGGCGTGCAAGGGTCGCTTGGAAACTCTCATCGGGCGGAAGGCGGGCAGAAAGATACCAGGAGAAGAATGAAGGCAGGACAAAGAAAAAAGGAAAAAGAAAAGAAACGGGTGCGTCAGGGAACGATGCGGAGCAAAAAAAGCAACAGAGCAAACGAAGCGTGAGCGAGATGCGAGATACGGAACGCGGAACGCGAAAGGCTGGGCATGCGCACGTGAACGAACGGAAACCTGAGGTTGTCGGATGAGTGGGTTGCAAAGAAAGGAGGGGATGGTGGGGGGTGCCTCGTTGAGCGTTCTATCGCTACGAGCACGGTCCCGAGGTTGCAATGACGCGAACGATAAGGAGCATGCCTTGTTCGCAGTCGTCTCCTGCTTGGGAGGTGGCATAATAGGTTCCGGCCGTGGAGGGCATGGTCCAGACGTACATGGGCAGCCTCGTGCCCTGCTCGACGGGCAAGAGCTCTCCCTTTTCAAGGAGCAAGTCCTGCACGTTTGGATTCGGCGCCGGGCCGGGGATGTAGGTCAGCAGGCTGGGCGACGGCGGTGGCGGCGGCGGCGGCTGTGGGGGGGAATAGGACTCAAGCGATGATTCCGGAGCAGGCTCTGGGGCGCCAGCCGGCGAGTCGGCGTCCAGGTCGCCGTCTTCGTCCTCTGGGAGCGCTTCAGACGCGTCGTCCGAAGCGTCGAATAGCTCGTCCAATGCGTGGATAGAAGGCGAGACGTAGATCGAGGACGAGGAGGGAGAAGAGACAGGAGATGCGGCGGACGCAGTGTTGTCCGCAGGAACGGCAGATGCGGCCTCGTCTGCGGCGGCAAGGCGTCTGCCTGAGCGAGCAGCCTCAGCGGCTGGTTGGGAGGAAGGATCTCGCGCCGACTCGGCGATGTCCTCGTCACCTCGGGCTTCGGCGCTCGCGCCCTCGAGAACTTCGTCCCAGGTGACGCCCGTTGAGCCGGTTTCGAGCGCCCTGGCGGCGGCCCGCAGAGATTCGAGCTCGATACCCTCGCTCTGCTTTCGCAACTCCAAAGCGCTGACTGAATCCGAGATCGCAGAAGGCACCCGGCGACTCTGGAAGCGGTCCTCTCCCTCTTCCTCTTCCGCGCCATCGTCGCCTTCCGCCTCGTCGCCGCTCAACTTGGATGAGAGCCTCTCGAAGGCAGCGCTGTTTCGCACGAACGCAGGCCTCTGCGTCTCGCTGGCGTCCGTCGCGGCCGAGAAGAGCTGCGCCTCTGCGGCCACATCGGCCACTGTGGCGCGCATGACGGCGACCACCTCGTCGGCGATCGTGGCGGCCTCGTCGGCAACGTCCTCGTGCCTGCACGGGAGCGCCGGCCGTGAGCCGTTGGGCACCTCTCCCGGGCAAGGCTGCGCCCCGCCACCCAGCGCCCCGCTCCTCCGCGCACTCTCCACGGCCGCCTCGTGGTCTGCGACGGAGAGAGCTGTGGAAAGGGATTGCATCGACGCCGTGCGAACAAAGGCGGTCGACACGCGACGAGGCGCAGGCGAAGAGGAGGCGAGAGGAGCGAAAGAGTCCAGGAGGGGCGAGGAAAACGAAGCGATAGGGTCCGAGAGGGGAGAGGCGAGGGACGCTGCGGCGACGACGTGGTCATCTAAAGCATCTACTCCGTCGTGCTCCCGTTTTTTGGCGCTCGAGCCGATCATGCGGTAGGCTCTCCCGCGGCTCGTCTCGACGCCCCACTCGGCGCCCCAGGACTCGCCCTTGGTGAGCTTGGAGCTCCACTCGGAAACACGAGAGGTCCACGTCAAGACTCCCGACCGCTCGCGAGCCTGTCTCCGAGAGTCGCCTGGAACAGGCTCGCTCACGGGGCACTCGCCGCCATGCGAGATTTGCCAGACGCCGTGCCACCCGCGCCACCGGAACGTCACCGTCCCGCCTGCACAAATGTCAATCGTGTGCGTCCCTGGCGTCTTGTCCCAGCCCCAAAAGTCCCAGTTGGTGTAGCAATTGCCACCTACGCAAAGCAACGAAAAAGGAGGGGGGGGGGAAGGGGGGAGAATGAAGGAGGAGAAAAAAAGGCGTCGGCGGGGAGAAAGTTCGGGGAAAGGGATGGGTGGAGAGGCGGAAGGCGGACTGGACAGCCGCCCAAGACGACGTGGCGGAGAGCCTCCGACGCGGTTCGCGTGAGGTCTCTTGCGTTTTCGAAACCCGTCCCTCGAGGCAAAGGTACTGCCGTTCGTCGAACGACTCGATCGCAAACCGGTCTGTCGCGCGCCCCAGCCTGTTCGAGACGCACATGCGACTGCGCGCGAGGGCCGGGCCACCGCGGCCAGGATGGCGAGGCCGAACGCCAGGCGCGCGACGAGTCTCGTTCGCCGCGTCGGCGTCATGACCGCGGCGCGGCGCGGCGCGGCGCGGCGCTGCAGATGGCCTCGCAGAAGATCGAGGAAAGCAATGCCGAATTCTTGAAAGGCGCGGTTTGGCGAGGCGAGACTCGGCAGAGTGGAAGGCCGCTCAGAGAGGAGGGCGCGACGCGCGGGCGCGCGCGCGCCCGCCGCCGTCGGTTTCAGGCTGCGAATGCTCCCGCGGCGACGAGAGCTTCTGCCCGAGCGCCGATGGGGGCAGACGTGGTAGCTCCGGCGGCACTTCCAGTGATAGCACTAGTCACTGCCTCTGCATTGGCCCTGACGGCAAAATGGGCGCCCCCCCCCCCCGGCGCCGGTCCTGGCACTGGCTGGGATGGCTGTTCCGATGGCAACGGCGCCGGCCTCGGCATCGCCCCCGAGGGCAGCTCTAACTAACGATGACAATCCGGGCGCCCCAAGGCACGGTTCGAACGACCGCGAAGACGATGGTGCAGTGGCCGTCGCGTAGCTCCCCGGACATCTCCATATGGCTCTTTACCAAGCGTTTACAGCGCACCCGCTTATGCGCGACAGGGCCACGGAGGGTGCCGCACGGAATGAAACAATAAGAACGACGTGCACGGAGAGGCGGCGGACGGAGGGGCAAATGAGATCGAAACGTGTCGTGGGGGAAAGAAACCGGAGCAAGAGGAGAGGGAGAACGCGAAGAGTGCCAGGGAAAAGAAAACGGAGACTCGTCCTCTGTCCAGGAGGGCAAGAGGGCCCTGTTCGGTGCCCTCCTTCGAAAGGAACACAGACCCCTCCCGCGCCGCGACGAGAGGAATGGAGACGCAGAGGGAGCAAGAAAAAGAGACGGTGGAAGAGAGAGAAAGAAAGGAAAACACAAAACGTGTCTGCGTGGGCGCGTGCCTGCGTGGGCGCGTGCCTGCGTGGGCGTGGGTGTGAGGGCATGGGTGCGCATTCTCAGCGCATGTCCGATCCGTTGCGTTTCTTCGTGCTTTCTCTTTGCCGATTGCCTTCCTCCGTCGGTTGCGTTTCCCAATCGGCGTTTGATGTCAAAAAGGAAGAGCCCTGGTGCGTGTGTTCGTCGCGAGCCCTTTCGAGCCGTGCTTGGTGTCCCGGACGCGGTTGGGGCGGTCACGGTCGGGGGTCAGGCGAACGCGCCGTCGCCGTCGCCGTCGCCGTCGTCGTCGTCGATGTATTCGACGTCGTCCAGGGCTCGGAGCTCCGCCTCGATCGCTTCTTGTCGCTTCGCGGCCGCGCCGGGCGTGAGCGTCGACAAGGGTGGCGGGATGGAGACCGTCCGGGCGTCCGGAAGGGGGGAGAGGGCGCCGCGCGCCGGCGGTGGCGGCGGCGAGACCAAGCCCCGGCCGGGGCCTGCAGAGTCCGAGGCGCCGTTCGCCGGCAGGGCCGAAGCCGGGCCGCGGACTGCCTGATTCGACGAGCCATATTCCCTTGGAGCCTCCCGCGATGGCGAGGTTGCGCGGGAGCGTTCTTGGCGCGACTCGGAGGCGTCGGTCTGGCGCATCTCGAGGGCGGACCGCTTGCGTCCTCCCTCGGGAGTCCGCGCCCAGGTCGCCGCCTGCGCTGCGTAGGCGTCTCGAAGGTTGGCCACGAGAGTCCGCGCGCCCAGACGCGCACACAGGCCTGCGAGCCCCGCGGTCGCCTCCTCCAAAGGGAAGACAAAGTCCGCGCCGCCCACGGCCCGGGCATGCCCGTCCTCCCCATCCCGAGTTCGAGTGTTGTCGAGGAGGAGCTGGAGGGGCGTCGGGAGGGCGCTTTGCCAGGCGGCTGCAAAGGCCTCGAGGTCTCTTCCTGCCTCGAGGTCTTCCAGCGCGGCCTGGAAGCAGTCCAGCACGCCGTCCAGCGCCACGTCATCCAGCGAGGCGTACGTTCCCGCCAGCGCACCGAGCTCCACGCCCCGGGAGGCCAAAAAGGCCCGGAACGACGAGAGCCCTCGTTGCTGCGCCGGGTTTCGGAACCGCTCGTCGAGCAGCACGACGACGCCATAGTCGCGTCTGTGTCGGATGCACCGTCCGAGGGCCTGGTTGAGCGCGCGAAAGGCCTGCTGCGCGTACCACGCCGAGCCCGGCAGCAGCCCACGCGCGCGCCCCGCGTCGTTGTGCGCGCGCTTCTCGGCGACCTGGCGGTCGGTCGCCGAGGGGTACGGGATGCCCACCAGCACCACCATTCGCGCGTTGGCATCCGCAAAGTCGATGCCCTCGCTCACCTTGCCGCGACACACCGCCAGCAGAAGCGAACCGCGACCGCATGCCACGGCGCCATAGTGCTCGTCCATGCACTGCGCCAGAGCCTCCTGGCCGCCGCCTCGAGGCTCGGCCGTCAGCACCTTGCGGTCGTACGCGCGTGGAACCGCACCCCCGGACGACGGAGAGGCGCCGAACGAGGCCAGGCCAGAAGGAGCGCCCTGACCACCGTCGCCGCCCTCTGAGGACGTCTTGAAAAAGCCCGCAGCCTCGAAGAAGCCGCGACCCAGCTTTTTCGGGGCCACCCCCCGAGACCCACCTCGAGCACCGCCCGGTCCGGCCATGCCTCCGGGCATGCCCCGACCGCCAGCGGCGCCGCCCCATCCCCCGCCTCCCCTCGCCGCGCCCCGCGCCCCTCCTCTTCCCCTGGCTCCGCCCCGTCCCCGCCCCCTGCCGCCCCACCCGCCTCCTCCTCCTCCTCCTCCCGCTCCGGCGCCGCTTTCCCACTCCGAGGCGCTTGCGGATTCTTCGCCGAGTTTGTCCCAGAGTCCCGTTTCGCGCCACCGCTTTGCGGCTCGTCCGAGGGCCGAATAGGAGGGGAAGAAAGCGAGCACGCCTCCCGGCGTGAGGCGCGAGAGGCGCCGGAGCGTCTCGCCGAGGCAGTCGAGGTAGGCGTCTCCTCGCTCGCGCGAGGTGCGGTAGGTTCCGAGCAGCTTCTCCCCGCCTGCACCCGTGGCGAGCGCTGCTACGTAGACCTGTCTGGCCATGTCGATGACGTGCGGCGCCTCGAGACGCACGGGGAAGGGGACGCCCAGCTCGGAGGAGAAGGACTCGAGGGGCGCGAGCGTGCCAGAGGTCAGCAGCGCGGCGTGCGCGTCCCTTGCCAGCGGCCGGAACGCCACCGCGGGGCTCAGACACCACAGACAGAGCCTGGAGCGCCAGGAAGCGCCCAGGAGAGAGCCGTACGAGCCGAAGACCAGGCGAGACGCGGGCGACGGAGACGGAGAGGAGGAGGGCGCGGCGCCGGCGCCGGGGACGCCGCCAGAAGGCGAGGCGGGGGGGGGCGTGCTGGGCGTGCCCAGTCCCTCGGCGAGCTCGGCAAAGGAAGCCGCGGCGTCCGCAGCGGAAAACGACGCGCCGCGCGCACCGTGAACCGCGTCGTCCCCGAGGCCCCTCCCCCAGCCGGCCGGATCGTCGCCGTCCGCGTCCTCGCCGGCAGAGTGCCCCCGGGGCCCGAGGGGCGCTCCGCCGAGGCCGCGGCCGGAGCGCGTGGCCTCGAAGACCAGCCGAAAGTCTCGGCCGCCGTCGTCCGTTCCCTCGTGCGCCAGTCGCACGATCTGCACCGTGCGCGACAGCAGACCCAGGGCCGCGGCGCCGACCCGGAACAGGTCCCCCGGCGCCACGGCGCGCGCGGCGCCCGGCCCGCCGGCCGCGGCCGCGGCCGCGGCGGCTCCTCCTCCGCCGGCGGCGGATCGGGGTTTGCCGGCGGCTCCGTCGTCTTCTCCCTCGCCCTTGCCCGGCGCGGGCACGGCGTCTGCGCCCATGCGCGAGCCTGGTTGGTGCGCCGCTGCCGCGGCGTCTTCGTCGTCCGCGCGCGCGATCTGGTAGGCCTCCCACAGCGGCTCAACGTCAGCGGGCCCGAGGCCCAGCGCCGCCAGCTCGGCCGAGAACCGGCCTCGACCGTACACTCTCTGGATCGGATCCGTGGGCGTGAAGGGGACGGAAAGGGAGGAGGAGGAGGGGGCATGGGAAGATCGAGCGCCGTACGGGTCGTAGCCGGAAGCGGCCATGGCACCCGGCCCCCCTCGGAAAGCGCCCCCCGAATAGGCGCCTCTGCCTCCGTAGGCTCCCAGGCCCCCTCCCCCTCCTCTCCCTCCTCCTCCTCCGTACATGCCGGTCGGCGGTGGGTCTCCGAGGCGTTCTCCCCTTCCGTCTCTTTCTGCGCGTTCGTGTCGTTCGATCCAGGCGAGGACGTTTCTGAAAAGCGTTGCGATGCGCGCGTAGGCTTCCGGCTTGCCGTTGCGCTCCCCAGCGCGCGCAAAGGCAAGGGCCGCGTCCACGACGGCCTCCTTGGCGAGCTCGAGCCCCGCGGCCTCTCGCGAAGCGTCCTCCATGTTGTGCGCCTCGTCGAAAACGAGGACGGCTCGGTCCGTGTCGATCTCGAGCGCGCGCCGGATGACGGGGTCGATGAGGTACTGGTACGGCGCAAAGACGAGGTCGGCCTCTTTGGCCCACTTGCGGGACAAAAAGTACGGACAGCCCTTGGCACCCCGCGCCCAGGCCTTGAGGTCCTCGACGTCGTGAAGCCGCCTCGAAGCCGACGACTGCACGAGCGCCTGCGTGCCCTTGAAGAAGGCGCACGCGTTGTCCTTGAGCAGCGCGTCGCACGCCTCGTCCACGTTCGCCTTGCGAGACGCGGCCCCGTGCACGCAATAGTGCTTGCGGCCGGCCAAGATCGCCATCCGAGGACGGTACTGCGTCCGACGAAGCTCACCGGCCACCTGGGCAATCTGAGAGTGCGTCCGAGTCGCGTAGAAAATGCGAGGAGCGCGAGGGGCAGACGGAGGAAAGGAAGAAGATGACGCGGGGGGGGGCGGGGCCGAGGGGGGTGCGAGATGCGAGCCGTCAGACGCGAGGAGAGGGATGGCCGAGGCGCGGAACGAGTCCAGGGGGGGCCGGGGACGACAGCCGAGCCCCCTCGCCCGCCTCTATCGCCGCCCTCGCTCGAGAGGCGCGACGGCACGGGAGGCTCGCCCTTTGGTTTCCAGGCACTCGAAGCCGAGCCTCCGGACGCATCCCCAAGGCCAGATGCCGTTCGGAAGCCAGAAGGGGCCCCGGGATCCCCAGGATCTCCGACGTTCGCCCCGCCAAAACCCCTACCCCCAGCTTGATGACCAGAGGGCTCGGATTTGACGTCCATGAGAAAGCCTCCAGACCAGCTGGGCTCGGCCTTGGGCGGCGGCCATGCGGTCGGAAGCGGAGAGCGATGCCTTTCAAAGCCAGTCGACGACGTCTCGCGTCCAGACGCCCCCGTCGCGGTGCCGCCCACTCCAGGAGGCTCCGGCTTGGGTCGCAGCGAGGGTGGCAGCACGCGTCTCGACCCCGAAACCTCTGACCCTCCACAACCCACATCCGGCCTCGCGCCCGCCCCGCCTCCCGCACAACTCACATCCGGCTTCCCTCGCGCGTCTTCGCTGCCAGACCCGTTGGCCATCGCGCAGGGCAGCTCGGCCAGAACGAGCCGGCCGTTCCCGTCCAGCTCGCCAGCCGTCGCCCGATCCGTCACGGACGCCGCGGAAGCAGAGCAGGCGGAACGTCCGTCTTCGAGCTCCGCGAGCAATGCCTCGTTGCGACCAAAATGGGCATCGACGCCTTCGCGATCCAATCCCGCCGCATGCGCGCCGGGCATGCCGCGAAGCGAGCGCGCGCGAAAGGCAGGGCAGTGAAGCGGCCCAGACCGCGGGCGCGGGGCTGGGACCGGTCGGGCGCTCGAGCGCGCGCGGCGGCTGAATGCTAAACCAAACGCCGCTCCTCGATCGCCTCACGGACGATGGGCAAACGCGCGTTTGCGATCAAAACTCGAATCTCGACCAAACGAATCCGGCCGCCGGCGCCAGTTTGGCGCCGCGCGATTCAATTCGGCGCGCGGCGCGCGGTGGGATCGGACCGACGGGCGAGAAGGGCCCGGGACCGACCGCAAAACGCTTCTCGGTCGATCGCGCGCAGCGCAACGAACCGGAATGCCGACTCTACGCGATGGGCGCGACGCCGCGTCGCTAGTGGGCGCGCAGCGAAGCGCGCGGGACGAAGCGCTGCATGGCCGTGCTGCGCCTCGGCGCGCGGAATAAAGCGCAGCACGCGCGCGCGCGCCAAAGGCGCCATCGGCGCCCCCGCCCAGCGCTCTTACAGAAGGACACTCCAAGTTGACCTAGCACGCTCCTCTCGTGGCATCTATCTTAAAAAATGCCAAAATATTGTCTACACGCGACTGCGCCGGACGGGGACCGTGGTTGGATGCAGGGAAGCAAAGATGTGAGGGAGAACGACGCGCTAAAAAAACGCAGAAGAGGAAGGGCGAGCGGGGGGGGGGGAAAGGCAAAGCTGGACTGGGAGAGAGCAAAGCATCTCGAGCGGACAGAGCATACGCGGTCGCGGTGGAAACGTCGAGTTGCCGGGAGACGAGCGCCTGGAAGAGCGGCACGGCGCCGTTGCGAGCGACAGAGCGGGGCAAGGTTCGAGCAGCTGGCAGATCCAGAATTGCCACCGGGGTGTCGCCGAGGCGCCGGGCGGCTGTCGCGAAAGCAAACGTCCGAGCGAGAGAACAAAGAGAACGAACGTAGAGCAGGGAGATGCGGCGAGCGCGCCGTCGAGACGAGGGGGTCTGAGGCGAGGGGTGGGAGATCGCGATTGCGTGGGGCGAGCGCCGAAAACGTTGGGAGCGCTTGGGAAAAACGTTTGACGAAAGAGCCGAGAACGATCGACGAGCAAAGTATGGCGTACGCGGTTGGTGCGGGCGCTGCGGCGGAGGAGGACGACGCGCGCGGGTGGAGAGGCGAGAGCGGAAGAAGGCGCGAAGAACGAGCAGGAGGCTGCAGCGACAAAGGGGAGTGAGCGGGAAAGGTTGTAGCGGGACTTGGGGAGTTCCGCGGCGGAAAGGGAAGCGCGGAGAGAGCCTCAAAAACACGTAAAGAAGAAGAAAGCATCGATGGAACCGATGCCAACGGGAGCACGGAACGCACGCGCGAGAAACTGGCAAGGGCAGTGAGCAGGGTGCGATGAGGGGCTCTGGGGTTGGGGTGGGCAGGTGAGGTAGGGATCTTAGGGGTTTGGGTCGCGGGAGGCGAAGGAGGAAGAGTGCGCAACAGATGGGGAATGCGACCTGCATGCCACGACGTGAACACCAGGGAGAGGGAGGGGGAGGACGGGGCGGGAGGGGGTTTGCGGGACCGACCACGCCCCTCGGCATCCTGCAGAAAGAGGCGACGCGTCGCGTCGTTGCAGAGGGCTCTGTGGGAACTCGCGCCTTCGCTCGCCTCCTTTTGTCTCCGCATCAGCGTTGCTCCCCATGGTATCTATCTCCATTGCTCACCGTTGCTCCCCATGGTATCTATCTCCATTGCTCACCGTTGCTCCCCATGGTATCTACCCGCATCGACCGGTGCTCATTGTTCTGGTTCTTTTAGGCGGCCTTGGGCCTGGTTGGGGCGACGGGTGGGCCTGGCACCTTTGCGGTGGGGATTCTTGCGCTTGTCGCGGCTTTTCCGGGCTTGGCCGCGTCGGTTCCGGCAGGCGCGGCCTGGACGGCTCGGACGGCGTCGTAGAGCGCCGGGTATCGAAAGTATTGCCAGACGTTGGACATGTAGAACGCGAGGCTCCAGACGGCGAGGACGGCGGAGACGCAGAGCAGCGCGTGCGAGGTGAGCTGCGCGGCGCGGAGCCAGGGCGGGAGCGCGGCGGCCAGGGCGGCGTGCGGGGGCGCGTGCGTGGGCGCCAAGCCCAGTGAGGTTTGGACCTCGAGGAGGACCGCTTCCTCTGGCGCGCGGAGCACCAGCAGCGCGGTCAGACCGGCCATCTGCAGCGCCGTCTTCCACTTGCCCAGCGAGTTGACCTTGACGGCGCCTCGCGCGGCGTCGCCGCAGCCCGCGGCCCACTCGCGCAGCGAGCTCATGGTGATCTCGCGTCCCACCATGACCGCAACCGGGCCGGCGACAGCCCAGCGCGGCAGGCTCGCGGGCGGCGAGGCGCACAGAAGAATGAGCGCCGTCGACACCATGATCTTGTCCGCCACCGGGTCCAGAAAGGCGCCAAACGGCGACGTGATGCCCAGCTTGCGGGCCAAAAAGCCGTCCAGCCAGTCCGTCAGCGCCGCGAGCCCAAACAGACCCGCGGCAGCCAACGCGGGACCCGGGCCGGGCACAAACCACAGAGCCGCAAAGACGGGCACCATCGCGATGCGAGACAACGTCAGACAGTTGGGAAGGTTGAACAACGGAGCAGCAGGAAGCTTGCCGGTCTCGCGAAGCTTGTCCAAGGCACGGTAGCGGTAGTAGTCCGCACGACGGTCGATCGGAGAATCCAACGCCTCCTACACATGCACGGGAATGAGACGAACAAGTGAACAAAAGAAAGAAAGAAAAAGGGGGGAGGAGCAGAGTCGGCGCGCGGGAAAGGGGAGGGGGCAGAGTCAGACGGTCAGCATCGAAACACACGAACAGGGATGCAACCGAACAGGGATGCAAGCAAATAGGGACACGCCCGCATCCTCAAGCGCGTATGGATATACGCATGCATACATGCAAGCGCAGACATAGACAAAAAGAGAGGGAGATGGAGGGAAAGAGAGGGAGAGAGAGGAAGAGCTCCTTTGCAAAGTTCACTCTCGGCATCCTCTTTTGCAAAACCCGCCCGCGACGACGCCTCTCCTGGAGCGAGGCTACCAGTCACGGTGGAATCGCCGGGCGTGGCGAGGTTTCCGGACCGGCGACGCCTGCTGCGGCGCCGGCAAAGGCCCCCTGCGGCGGGCGGCCGCGAACCTCCCCCCCAGCCGCCCGACCGGACCCGCCCCGGGACGCATCCGCCGGCGTCCGACCGCCCACGCCCCCCCTCTGCTCTCCTCCCCCCGCACCGCCTCCTTCCCACACGCACCCCCACCGTCTCTTCTCCACCGTCGCTCCGTGACCAGCGCGGGGATTCCCCGCGCGTGGGCGCGTCGCATCCCCCCGTCGCGCACCTGCGAGCCCACTCTAAACAGGGGCACCCCATGAATTCCCTCGCCGCTCTCGGAATGCGGCATGACGCTCGGATCGCGGGTCCAAGCCGAGGAGAGGACACGGCCCCAGGCGGTGCCCGAAGAGCCCCGGGAGGGACGAACGCCCACGTCGGACGCCGCGGCCGCTCGCGCTCCGGTCGACTTCGAACGTCCCGATCCAGACAGCGCAAACCACACACAACTCGTCGACGTCACCGCGCACCGGCCCGCGAGACCCCTCGTGAGCTCGCGGCGCGGGGGGCGCAGGGCGCGGGTGGCGGGGAGGCGGGGACACGGCGCGGCTTCGGACGGCGAGGGCTCATCGCGGTGGGGCTTCCCGGCGACGAAGCGAGATCGCGGCAATCGACGCGCGCGATGAACGCAGACGGTACGCACGACGAGATCGAGAAGCATCACGAGGCCTCGGGCGCGGACAATCGGCTTTTTTTGTTTGTTTGTTTGTTTGTTTGTTTTCGTTTCCTTCGCCAGTTCGCCCACGGCCCGCTTTGCGCGGCCCGGCACGGGGGCTGTCCTGCCGCCCCTGCGCGCTCGCGGCGGTTTCGTTTTTGCTCGAAAGATCGACGCTTCCAGCGAGAATAAAAATAAACGGCGTGAACGACCGTCGCACGGCGAAAACAAAGTGCGAGAGGCCAGAAGAACGAGGCGCGCGCGTGCGGAGAGACGGGCCCGCGGGGGACGGCGAGGGTGACCCACGCAGCGAGGGCCGGCGCGCGCGCGTACCGAGGCGGCGCTGGGAGCGCGCGCGCGCGCGCCGGGGCGCGCGGATGCCGTTCTCCTCCATCGGGGTCTGCATGCGACCGTTTGTTTTGCCCGTTGCGCGAGTTTGGGTACTCTCGGATCGCCGAGCCTCTCGTCATGTCGGCGGAGGCGCCGCCGGCGTCGGGGTCGCCAGCGTCCTTGCGCTTGGTGGTCGCGGCGGCGGCCGGCGCGGCGTTGGGCGCCGCGGCGACGTACGCGGTTGTTTCTCGCGCGTCCGGGGCTTCGTTCCCATTGCTTCCGCGCGTGTCGCTTCCAGTGTGGCTTCAGGCCGCGCTTGGGTTGCTTCCGGATCCCGAGGTGGACTTTCCCGACGCGCCCGGTCCGCGCGTCGGGGAGGAGGCGGAGGGCAGGGGTGATTTTGCCGACCGCGGCCGCAGCGGTCGCGATTCTGCCCTGGGCCGTGGCGTTGCCGTTTCGGGCGAGGCGGCCGAGGTCGTTTCCGGGTCGGTTCCTTCGTCTTCACCGTCTGGTCTTCCTTCTCCCGGGACGCCGACGGTCCCCCTTCCGTTGGATTCGGATCCGATCCTTTGCGAGCACTTGACTCGCAACCTGCAATTTTTCGGCGAGCGTGCGCAGCGTGCCATCTCGTCGTCGTTCGTGGTGGTTGTGGGCGTTGGCGGCGTTGGTTCGCACGCGGCGCACATGTTGGCTCGTTCCGGCGTGGCTCGTCTCCGTCTGGTTGATTTCGACCAGGTGACCGTGTCGAGCCTGAACCGGCACGCGGTTGCGACGCGCGCGGACGTGGGCGTCTCCAAGGTGGACTGTTTGAAGCGTCACTTGGCTGAGATCGTTCCCGAGGTTGCCGTCGAGGCCGTCAACGCTCTGTTCCCGGCCGAGGACGACGCGCTCGGCCGCCGTCTGCTCTCGCTGGATGGCCCCCATTCTGAAGGGGGTCAGGCAGATGGGGCTGCGGCTGGGGATGGGGAGGGTGGCGGTTTGTGCGTTTCTGGGGGTTCTTCGGGCGTCTGCGGATCATCTCGTCCGAGTTACGTGTTGGATGCGATCGACAACATCGAGTCCAAGGTTGCTCTGGTGGCTCTGTGTCGCGCCGCGGGTGTGCCGGTGCTGTCGTGCGCTGGCGCAGGCGCCAAGGCCGACCCGACGCGTCTTCGCGTCGCCGACCTGTCCGAGGCGTTTGCGGACCCACTTGCGCGCGCGCTTCGCACGCGCCTGCGTCGCGACCGCGGCGTCGAGGGCGGCTGCAAGGTGCTGCTCTCGACCGAGCCGCCCCGGGCGGCGCTGGTGTTCGGAGGCGCTGAGGGCAGCGACCCCAAAGAGTATGCGGTGCTGCCGGGCTTTCGAGCCCGCACCATCCCCGTGCTCGGGACCTCACCCGCGCAGTTTGGATGCGCAGCCGCGGGGCTCGTCCTCTGCGCGCTTGGAGGCTTTGAGCTCCTGCACGAGCCGCCCATCGTGCTCGACGAACGCGCCTACAAGACGCAGCTCGACCGCCTCCAGGCGCGCGAAGAGGAGCGCACGCGCGAAGCCAGGCTCGCCAGCAGCCACGCCGAAGAGAGCGACGGCGACGGAGACGGAGCCGCGCCCGCGGAAGTGGTGCTGCCCGTCGACCTGGCAGACGTGCGCGTGCTGGTGCGGTACGTGTGGCGTGCCACCTCGGCGTTCGCCGACCCCACCAAGGCCGTTGCAGGACGCCGAGGCGTCGGAAGGCCCGTGGGACATCTCGCGCTCACGCGCTGGCGCGCAGACCAGCCGCCAGTCCCCTCCAACCTCGTGCTCCTCACCAAGGAAGAGGCGGACGAGCACGACGCACGAGGAGGAGCCACCAACGCCTGGAAACGAGAACACCCGGAAATTGTCAAGAGGGTCGAAGAGGGACTCGACAGAGCACGCAGAGAGCTCGAAGACGGACTCTGGCCAGGACACGTCTAAGAAAAAAAGAAGAA
>PEIA01000978.1:0-19116 GCA_003613005.1 Prototheca ciferrii
GAGCGCAGCATGTGGGCGTTTGCGCGGGGCTGGTCGGCTGCCGAGCTCTCGCAGCGTCGCGCCGAGCTCGAGCGGGTGCTGAACGCAGCCGTCACGGCGTCGGACACGCGCTATTTTCAGGGCCTGCACGACGTCGCGTCCGTGCTGCTGCTGACGCTCGGTGAGGTTCCGGCCGCCGCCCTGCTGGCTCGCCTCTTGCGGGGACACCTGCGCGACGCCTCTAGGCCCGGACTCGAGCCCGCGCTTGAAAACCTCTGCTTGCTGCCCGTGCTGCTCGGTCTGGCGGACCGCACGTTCTACGCCGCGCTGCGCGGTAGGCTGGTCGGCGTCGACTTTGACGAGAGGCTGGCCGCCCGCAGAGCGCGCGTGCGCGCGAGCCGCGAACACCGAGCCGCGCCCGGGTCGCTGACGCTGCTCGACGCGCTGCGCGGCAATCGAGGCGGCGTCTCGTCGTCTTCAGAGTCGGGCGCGCGGCGACCGGGAGGTCGCGCCTCGCCGCGGCTGGAGCGTGGAGCTCGGCGGAGCGCTCGCCTCGTCGACTCGGGGTCGCGGAGCTCGTCCGAGGACGACGACGGTTGTCTGTCGGACATCTCCCTTGCGGACGCCTCCGAGGACACCCCCGGAGACGACTGCGTCTTGCCCGCGCTGCTCGACCCGCCCGTCTGGGCGCTGCCGTGGACGCTGACGTGGTTTTCGCACGGCGCCACGGGCGACGACGCCCTGGACCAGGTCGCTCGTCTCTTCGATCTCTTCCTCGCCTCGCACCCGCTCATGCCGATCTACGTGGGCGCGGCAGCGCTCACCGAGCGGTCCACGCGCAGGCGCATCATCAAGGCCGCGACCGTCGACCCGCTCGAAGCCTACTCGTCGCTGCGTGCGCTCAAGGTGCCGGACGGGGCGTACGACCCAGAGCAGACCGAGCAGAGCGGAGACGGCGAACCTGACGAGTCGGACGAGCGAGCGAGCAACCGAGACCGCCGATCGGGCGCGGGTCTGGACGTCCCACCACGGCGAGGTGGGAGCGGTCTCTCCAGGCGACCTGCAGCCGTCTCTGACGAGCAGCAGAATGTTCGGGCGGGGGCCTCTGGAACGACGGGCATTCGAGACGACGTCGACGCGGCGTGCCCGCGAGATGGTGGCGAGACGTCGGACGCTTCTTCCGTCGCGCCGGCGGAGGCGCGACCGCCTCGGGAAACGGTCAAGGGCGCCGCCAGCTTTGCCGTCGACGGCGAGGCGTCCGGCACGGCCGCACCGCCACTGTCAGCCGAGGTGGCGGTGGACGCGCCGGGGCCTCGTTCGTCGCCGCTGATGGCGACGGCGAACGCTCCGTCTACAACGGCATCTCCGCCGTCGGCTCCCTCGACGCCTCGCGCGGCGCAGCGCGCCGTCGGCCTGCTGTCGGGGTCGGGGACCGAGGGCGATTCTGCGCAGCTGTCAGCGCTCGGCGCAGAGGGCGGGCCGCGATCCACGGGGAGCGCTAGCGAGTCGGCGTGCACGTCCCTTTTGTCAGAGGCGATCACGCCGCGCGGCGACCAAGACGCCGCCAGCGAAACGACGAGGCCCCTCGAGGAGGGAGCCCTTGAATCTGCGCATTCTTCGCCGGCAGATGGCCCTTTGAGCGCTCTTCCCACGCGATCAGTGTCTCCCCAGTCTTTGCCCCCCCTTGCTGCGCGCCCGTCCCTCTCACTGGTGCCCCCTTGCTCTTCTGCTTCCTTTTCCTCTTCCTTCACGGCTCACCGATCAGACGCGCGAGAGCATTCGGACATCGCGAGCTCGACGCACGCGATGCGTCGCCTGGGCGCCAGGCGCCCCGGCGGCGGGCCAGATCAGCTCACGCCGCACCCGGTGCTGCTCTCTCCAGAGTCCTCCGTGGGGTCTGAGTCGGGCGAAGAGTCGCGGGTCCGAGGAGCGTCCTCGGGTCACGGTAGCGAACCGGTCCGTTTGCGAAACGACTGCGAGGCGGAGTCTACGTCGACTCCCACCGGACCCTCCAGGTCGTCAACCGCGTCCGTGGCTCGAGGCGGATCGCCCCTGCGAGCCAACGCCCGCTCTGCAGGCGGCGGCGGCGGCGGCGCCTCGGGACGCGCTTCGACTGCCCGCGACCGTAGGCGACCTGGTGCTCGCGCCAAGGCGCGGTCCCCGCTTGAGGCCCACCCGCTCTGCTCTGATGCGCTCGCGATCCGGGCGCTGGCTTTGTACGCGCGCTTCAAGCCCGTCGATCTTCTCAAGGCCTCAAAGCCCCCCGAGGACAAGGAGCGCCTCGCCGTGGCGCCGTACGCTTTCCTCGACGGCTCCGGCATCTGGCACGTGCCGAATGCGCCCGAACCGCTGCCTGGTGAGACGCCCGCGCGCCGCGCCGTGCGCCTGCTCGCGGAGGCTTTCTTGGCGGGCGGCAAGCCGCGCGGCGGCTCGGCCTCTGGACTCGGCAGCCGCCGAGGCGCAGCCTCCCGTGCAGTTCACGCGCATGCCGACTCGGACCCGCGGCGACGGTTTTGCGACGACCCAGAACGGCGCGCAAGGGAAAGACGATCGGGCGCGCTCGGGGCCGTCCTCGCGGCGTCCGCGGTGGGCGTCGCTTTCTTTGCCGCGGCCGTGGTGTCTTCCCGAGAAGGTGGCATGCTGGGCGCATTCCAGAGCTGGGGCGGCATCTGAGCGGAGCTCTGCTGCCGCGTCTCCTTCTGCCGGTGTTTTGGCAGGTTGCCTCGCTCTGCGCATGGCGCCCTGTTGCCAAACTCGTGCGAGCTGCGCGGCGATTGCGCGACTTTAGCCACGACGAAAAGGAGTTTGCCTGGCGCAGCCCTGGTGCGCCGTTTTGCCGGCAAAACGAAGGTCGCCGATCGATGTCTTTTTGTTTGCCCGTTTTATTTTTCGTTTGCGCCTCAGACGCTTTTGTTGCTTTGGCCTCTCCGGATGCGGTCTTGCTCCCCGTCCGAGGTCCTCTTTCATCGCGTCCCCATGCGATCGTCCTGGTGCATTTCTTGCGGCGTCTTTTTTGCCCCCCTCGCGTCCACATAGTGCGCTCTTTTCCTCGTCCCGCTTTCGTTGGCTGCGTCGCTTCTTTTCCCGACCTCACCGCCCATTCCGTTTCATCCTGCGCATGGATGCACGTTTTCTGCTGCGCAGGGCCCTTGCACAGCTTTTTTTTTTTTTTTTCGTTTTTCCTTTCGTCTCCTTTACCACAGGCCTCCACCTTTGTCCGACCCGCCCGATTGCAAAACTAGCGTTGCGCATTTTTGCGCATTTTTTCTCCGACCTCGATGCACTCCTTCCCTTTTTTCCTGTAGTCTTCTTCACACTTTTTTTCTCTGATGTTTCTTGGGTTTTTTTTCCATGGCTCCACGATGCCACAGACAGCCCACCATGCCGACGACGCGCTCTTGGCTCCCTTTTCATGCCTTGGCAACGCAAGCGCTCCTCAAGCGGCATGGCGCCCGCCACTTTGAGAGACTTTGCAGTTTGAAGTGGCGAGTGAGAGTCGGGTTGGGCGAACGACAGCCAGACCAAGAAGTGGCCTTTCGGCTTGCTGTCGCATGGGAGACGTCTAGTGAGAGGGAGGGACGGTCGCGGAGGGATTCTTGGCGCCTGAGATGGCATTGCGGACGACGATCTCTGCCGCAACAGCGTGCGCACCATTTAGCCGAGGCGGTGGATATTGAGCAAATGCGGTGCATGCTGAGAGGCAGCCACGATGGAAACCGTTCCAGCATGGGATGGTGCACTGGTGACAGGCTAGCTTGCGAGTCGAGCGCCACGCACGGCAGCTAGCACAGATCGATGGCTGGCGTCCTCGATCGCTCATTCGACGGCCGCATCGAGGGAGGTGCGCGACATTGCGATTGACCGATGGGCGATCGCCCGAGGGACAAGAGATGAACGGGCATGCAGGCCGTTCGCGCTCTTTGTGCCGAGGCTACGTTCTCGACCGCGTGTCAAGATGCGAGCTGGCGCCGGCGGAGGAGACCGATCGCTCGCTGCAGCGATAGGGGACTCTGGATCGGGAAGGGCAAACTTGTCTCGTTCCGTCTGGTCTCTTTCTGCCGCCTTCCGCTCCACTCCCAATCATCACCCCCCACCCACCGCTGCGACGGCTAGACTCGACTACGCCGCGTCCCTTGACTTTTTCGAGGGTCGCCTCCTGCGCTGTTCCGATCCTCCCCGACGTCGGGGACTTTTGACGCCGACCGGCTTTTTTCCCGCCTCCCGCGACCGCTCGCGCGACCGTGCCAGCGCGCGGGCGCGCTGGCACGGTTCGCGGCGTTCGACACCAACTGGACGCGTCTCGTGCCGCGCCGTGAGCACTGCTTTTGCGGTCCGCACCGGGCAAAGCCTTCGAGCGCCCAATCGCGGGCACGCGAGGAGCGCCGAGTCGGTGGGCGCCTCGCGCCGCGCACGGCGATGGCCGGCCTCGAGAGCGCGGCGTCCCTCGTGGCGACGTTGCGGCTCCTCCCGCCGTCGACGCGGGGGCTCGTCGGCTCGTGCTTCTTCGGTCTTGGCGTCGATCTCGCGCAGAAAATCGCCTGCCCCTCGCTCGCGCTCGCAGTCGAAGATGAACTGCAGGTGCGTCCTCGGCCCGGAGGGCCACGGGGGGGAAGCGGGCGCGCCGAAAGTCCTGGACGGAGCGGGGACTCCGGGGGAGCGGTGCGGAAGTGGCCCGAGGTCCGAGACCCCGCGCCGCGCCACGCGTCCGGGCGGGGCGAAAAGCGTGCGGGTGAGAGAGGGGGGGGGGGGGAAGGCGAGGAGGGGCCCCCCTGCGTCGCACCGGCGCACGCCTCCTCGACTCTTTCGTCCGCTTCGTTTCGACCGTCCTCGTTGCGTTTGCTTCTCCCCTTGCCATCGCCTCTCCCTCCTCCCGCTCTTTTCGCGATGCCGCCCGCTGCGTCGACGCCTCACCTTTCGCGGTCCCGTTCTCTCGCAGCCCGGCTGGCCGCAGTCGTCATTCATCGTCGAGCCCCTGCCGCCCGTGGTGCCGGTCAAGCCGCACCGCCCGCTGGGCCGCCCAGCGCTGGCTCGGCTGGTGAGCACGCGCAACATCACCTTGACGATCTTGCGCAACGAAGGTCTGGCGACGCTGCTCGTGATCAACAAGTACTTTGGGGAACTCTACGATGAGGAGACCCGTGCCGAGGCCGAGGGTCGCGAGCCAGACCTGCCCGAGTTTCCCGTCGAGGAGATGCGCCGGGCCGTGCGCCGCGGTGCCATCAACGCCGCCACGGACTGGGCCGTGCAGGCCACGCGCGCGGGGCTCGACTACCTCGCGCATGTCAAGCTTCACCCGGATCTCTCCGAGCGCCTGCTCAAGGACCTCCGATCCTCGGCAATCCGCAAGACCCGGCGCATGCCCTGGCACGTGCGCGCCGCGCGCGTGACCCGCACCGCCCTCTTTTCCGAATCGACGCTCTTCGCTGCCGATGTCGTCGTCTCTTCTGCCATGGAGGCCGTGCGCGCCATCCGCGGCGTCGGCCCCTACTCGCCCGTGGCGTTTGCGCTCCACGATCCGGCGCACCCGGCGCTCGCCGCCACGCTCGCGCCCTCGGGCGCCTCGCCGCTCGTGCCCGTCGTGACCGTCCACGCGTCGATCGGCGAGCGCCTCCTGCGCTGGCTCTCGCGCGCCACGCTGCACCTCGCGCGCGGGTGCGTCGCGCTCTGCGCCGTCGCGCTCGCCAACGGCATCGCCTGGTCCATGCCCGCCGCCAGGGGAACGCTCGCGTTTGCCGGAGCGCAGGGAGCGTCGGTGCTTGCCAACCTCGTCATGGCCCGGGTCATGGAAAGGGTGCTGACCCGCCAGGTGCTTGCCTGCCAGAGAAAGAGGGCGGGCAAGGGGCCCAACGGCGACGCCGATGCCAGCTTTGCCGGCGCCGTGCCGTCGTCGGCTCCCCGGCCCGACGACCAGGCCGACGCCTCGCAGTCGGCCGACCTCCCGGCCGCGACGGACGCGTCGCCGGATTCTCCAGAGCCCGCGTCCGCTCCGGCCCAGACCGGCCGGCCGACGCCGCTCGTTCCGCCCGAGCCGTTCGGTGACCTCTCTGGCGCCGAGGTGCCCCCGGTGCCCACGCCGCAGCAGCGCCGCCTGGCCGGACCGCGCCTTCCGGAACGCCCCCCTCGTCGCGCTGCGCCTCAGCGCGCGGCCGCCGTGCCGGTCGCGTCAGCTCCCGCGCCTGCGACGCCACCTTCGCGGGAAGATCGCCCCACGCTGCCTGGCGCGGAGGCCGGCCGCCCGTGGGACGGCACAGAGCCTGCGGCCGCTGTCGCCGCGCGCGTTGCGGAGCTGGCGGTCGCGAACGCCCTGTCGCACGCGCAGAGGGTCACGGCGACCGAAGGGCTTCCAGCTCCTCTAGCTCGCGACCCTGCCGACGAAGAGCCCGTCGACGAGGCCATCGCGCCCACCTCGCTCGCCGCCGCGTTTGTCACAGGCGCGGACGTGGCATCGAGCCCGTGAGGCCCGCCTTTTCGCTCTTGGGTGGAGGGGCGGGGGGGGCCACGGGAGGGGGGAAGGGTGTGGATGGGAGCTGGGGTGCATGAAAAGAGAGACGAGAGGATCGCCAGGTAACGCCCGTCGGTGTACCGGGGCGGCAAGGCTTCCAAGTGTTGCCCGCGAGTGAGCGCCGGTCTGCCCTCCGTAGTTCGGCATCTTGCGATCGCACCTCTGGTTCTCTTTCGTTCTGCAGCCAGAATATGTACGCTCTGTCCGACCAACGCCAACAACACGTAAAAAGGAGGCGCGAAGGATCGAGCGCGGCGCGCGAAATGGACGGAGCGAGGGGGGCGAGCGCAAAAGGGCATCTCGGCGATCGACACGGGAAGCAGGGGACGTGTGAGGGTCGGAACCGCCCCAGCGGGGCGGCCAAGCCCTCCCATGCGATGCTCCGCCAGCCTAGCGCCAAGGTAAAGGGGGGCTGCGGGGCGCGCCTGCCGGGCGCGCCCGCGGGACAGGCCCTTGGCCCCCGACGGTCGGAACGCCGTTTTTGCCATTTCCCGCCGGGCCCGGTCGCATATCACGACCGGACTCCGCGTGTAACGTTAGCAACGATCAGGCTTGATCAGAGAGGCTCCGCCTCTTCCCCACCTTGCGCTCTCATTCTCCCCACATTGGTAGCGGATGTGGGTTACGAACCTTTTTCCACGGGACTCCCCGCTGACGCACGAGGTCAACCTCAAGCGAGTCCGACCGCGCAACGCGAGCGTCTCGATGGGCGGACGACACGGACGCCGCGATCACCGCCGCTCCTGAGAAGCCGACTGAACGTCCCGATTCCGACTTCAATGCAGAATTCACCCAACTGCTGCAAAAGGTCCCCCACTGGGAAAACCGCTATGGCGAAGGCCTGACCAAGTCGATCACCAGTTTCTTCTCGCTCGTCTCGCCCGACTTCCCCCGACACGATGCGCCTGTAGATCCTCGTCACGTCCGAGAACGAGACCTTGGTTTAGGCCATCTCCCCACAGAACGACGCGCGTGCTTTTGGGGGGGGAGGAGAGACGTCTGTCGCTGATGGGGTGGAGACGGGTGAGAAGAAGAACAAAATAGGTACAAAGGCGCGACCTGCGTTGCCACCGACCCAAGATGCCGTCACGAGAGGGCGTCCAGAGCCGGGAGGATCCTTCCTCCAGGCGGAACGTAGGCTCCTGGTGTCCGCTTGGCCGTCCGCACGACGTCTCGGAGCGCCGGCGAGGCAGCCTCGAGGGCGGGGACGCAGCCGATGATGACGAGGTGCCGTCGGGCGCGCGTGAGAGCAACGTTGAGGCGCTCTGGAGCGGCCAAAAAAGACGTCGAAACGTTGGTGGACGTCGTGAGGATGACTACATCTCGTTCGGCGCCTTGGAACGAGTCCACCGTCGCCACCTTGATCGATTTTTGCGACGCTCGACCGGACGACCGGTCGCTGCGAACCGACGATGCGTTCGAGGCGGGAGGACCGTCCCGCTCGCCTCTCTCGGATCTTGCGCCACCGCCGTCCTTGGAGTTGCTCGGGGCCGCTGCATCTGCGGTGGATTGCGCCCGTTCGCCGAGCAGCTCGCGCCTGGCGCGCTTGCGGGCCTCGGCGAGTTCGAGGGCGGCATTCACTTGCGCCACCTGCGCGCGATAGGTGGCGATCACGCCGATGTCCGTCGGCGCGACTCCAGCGCCTACAAACGTCTGGCAGAGTTTCGCGACGACTTCGGCCTCGAGCGGGTTGGGCGCACCCGCCCGTCCCGCGGCGGTGCCTTGCACTGATGGATGGCCTCCTCGTCTCAGTCTGACATCGACCACCAGAACGGGCCCGAGCCCCTCGACCAGCGGCGCGCGATCGTCGACTGTGACGCCGTCGTGAAGCCTTCCCGCATAAAAGTGCGCGTTGGGAGCTGCAGAGATGGCCGGGTGACAGCGATATTGGGTCCGCAATAGGTGCGTCGGGACGCCGGCTCGTGCCAGGCGCACAAACATCGGGCGAGCAAGGCCGTACGCGGGCGGAAGCGGGGCTTGCACCGGAGATTCTCGGGCACCGGCTTTGCCGCGGCCACTCGCGTCGTCGACGCCGCGATCGACGCCAGGATCGCCCCCTCCCTCCCCCGCGCCGCCGGCGACAGCGTCTCGGAAGACAAACTCGGGCGAGGCGATGACTGGTGGCAGCTGCGCCGGGTCACCGGCCAGCACCAGAAATCGGCACCCGGCGATGGCCGCGACGGCCGCCGAGAGCGGCTCGACCATTTGAGAGGCCTCGTCGAGCACGAGCACATCGAACCGCTCGCCCCGAAGGCCCCCCGAGAGGATGGCGTGGCACGTGGCCCCCACGACTGGGGCAGTGGCGAGGCGCCGCCGACGCTCGCGCTCAACTCCGGCCTTCACCCGGCCGAGCTCGGCCGCGGCCGCGAGGGCCTCGGGAGAACCGGGCACACATTCGCGCAACAGCGCGCGAAGATCTTCGACGGCCGCGTTTCGCGGTGTGGCGCGCGATCCTCCCGCGTTCGCTTCTGCCTCGGCGTCTGCAAGCGTGTCGGCGAGGACCCGGGACGAAGCACCCTTTGATCCTCTGCCACCACGATTGGTGCCGCGCCCCGCGCTCCCGCCGCCGCTGCCAGTCTCGCTAACGTGCAGCGAATGCGCCAACAGGCGATGGTGCATGCGGCGCAGAGCGCCGACGCGCAGCACCGGGACCGCAACGCCTGGTCCCAACGCGGTGTGGCGAGCAGCTTTTGAGCGACGAGAGGAGGCGTTGCGACGGGGGCGCGAAGCCGGTGGATTTTGCGCCCCGCGGCCTCTGCCATCGGCATCGTCGCATTCAGATGGTTTGGGAGAGAAGCCCTGAGACTTTAGGTCGTCGCGCAACACAGGGCGCCCTTTTTCCCAGACGGGCGAATTTTCTCCTTGCGCCGGACCACGTGCGTCGATGTTCTCCGGGGGTGAGCGCCCTTTCCCATCCGTTTGTCCCGCACAGTCGTCTCCACTCGCAGACCCCGTAGAGCCATCGTCCTCGCTCCCGTCATCACGCCGCTCCTCCGTTTGCTCCTCCACTTCCTCCTCCATTTCCCCTTCCATGTCCTCTTCCTCCAACTCATCCCTCGTGTCATCGCCCAGGAGCTCGAGCAGGATGCGGTCGACGGCAACGTTGGTGGCCGAGGCGATGAGCACGCGCGCGTTCTGCAATCCTCCTGCCCTGGCGGGGCCCAGATCGCGACAGGAGGACACGTACCGTGCCATCGAAACGAGCACGCTCGACTTGCCCGTGCCAAAGGGTCCGTGCACGAGACAGACCCGCAGCTGCTCCGAGGGGAGCGGTGTAGCGGCGCCGGACGTGCCGGACGATGCGTCGACGGCGAGGTCCTGGACAAAGGACGCCCATGAGGCCACGTGCACCAGAGCTCGGAACTGTTCGGGGTTGAGTCGCGTCGCTCCCGCCGCGGCGGCCGCCTCGGGGTCGAGCATCAGCCCCGCTCCCGCGAGCGGGTCGCCTCTCAGAGGAGGCGCGACGGAGCTGGGATGCGCCAGCGCCTTCAGCAGAGCCCTGTGGCCGGGGCTAGCGTACGGCGGCAGTGCGGGCCGAATTTTGTCGACATTCGACGTCGTAGGCCTGCTGAGGCGCCCGCATAGCCCCGCGTTCCCCGAGAGCCAGGCCTTGCGTGCGGCCTCGAGGGCCGCCAGAGCGCTCAGCTCGGTGCCAATGTCGGGCCCGCGCAAAGCAGCGATGCGAGCGCTCTTGGCACCTCGGGCACGCGACGGCCAGCGGCCCAGGGGAGAGAGCTTGAGCGCGCCATCCGGCACCGGCCCATGCCACTCTGCGAGGGCGAGACACGTCCACCTCTGCGAGGGGGCTGGGGACGCCGCGCCGCGCCCTGCTCCGGGCATGGTGTCCTGCGCCCTGAGTTCGCCGTGCAGCGACGGGTCAGAGCCCAGGATCCAGAGATCTCCTTTGGAACATCCTCGGATGCGCCCCCCCGCGCGTGAGGTGTACGCCGCCAGCGAGAGGAAGACGCTCGCATTCGTCGCCCATGGGGGGGCGCCGGGCGCAGCGCTCTGCTTGAGCG
Source organism: Prototheca ciferrii (assembly GCA_003613005.1). Lineage (NCBI taxonomy): Eukaryota > Viridiplantae > Chlorophyta > Trebouxiophyceae > Chlorellales > Chlorellaceae > Prototheca > Prototheca ciferrii. Next base: position 10,501 of record PEIA01000978.1, read on the forward strand.
CAGCCGCGTCCTTGCCGCCGCGAGCGCGACCCCCGCCGTCCTCCCCGCCCCATGGGCGTTTTCCACGCCGTTCCACGACGCGCAGCTCTGCGGCGGGGAAGAACGGCACGCCCCGCGCCTTGGCGCGAGCAGACATGACCTCGTCCGATGGCGGTGGACCGGGCGAGGGATTGGCGGTGGCCACGCGAAACTCCTGCGCGCATTGGTAGATTCTGCAAGCGGAAACAAAGGGTGCAACCGAAGAAACCAAGTGGGCGATGAAAGGAAAAGCGACGGGAAGAAATGTGCGAGGATCGAAAAAGAGGGAGTGGGAGAAGTGCAAAAAAAAAAGAGAATCAAGGCAGGAACATGCAGGGGCCGTAGCTGTGACGTTGAGAAAAGACCCGAGCGGTAGGTCTGGCGTCGCCGATCACCGAACACCGTCCACCGAGCCTGCTCCTTTGTTCGCGACCATCTTACCCCCTCCTCCCTAGGCTGTCGCTTCTCAATGCCGCACCTCCCTCTCCTCCCCAGCTCACCGCTCCTGGACCGCCTCCGCTCACTTACACAGCTGCACGTTCGTGCTTCCCATGTCTCCCATCCCTGCTCAAGTTTTCCGGTTCGCACCTCAAGTTTGCTTCTTCGGCAATGGAGTCCTCGAGGCTCGCGATCCACTCGGCGACGCCTCCATCAAACTCGTCTGCAATCGCCACGAGCCGTCTTGCAGAGTGTTGCCCTTCCGGTCCGGGAAATCGCAGCATCTCAAACGGGTCTCCGCGCGACTTGGCCGCCAGACGAGCAGATGCAAGGGAGCCCGGACCCAGACCGGCGCCATCGACGGTGCGCAGCACCAGCCCCTTGCGACGCGGAGGGACGCGGGGAGTTGGAGAAGACTGCTGCGAGGGGAGAGCTGCTGCATTCGCAGAGCGCTCAGCGTTTGCAACGTCGGCTCCAGAAGCGCAGCACTCGGCACCAACGCCAGGAGGCTCGATCTGGCACGAGTCGCGATCCGATGAGCCAGCCGCGGCGGCACCGCTCGCCGTGCAGGAAGAGGTCGCATTCGACCCGTTCGCACCCTGGGCAGGTCTGCCGGCCGGTGCGGCCGTCTCCTGCCGCAGTGACACGGGCTCTTCGCAGTCCCAGTCCTCGTCTGTGCCGGCATCGTCGCTCAAATCTCCGGAAGCATTGGCGCCGTCCGCGCGACCTCCAGAAGCAGATGCCATCTCCCGTCCGGTGCCGTTGAGCGAATTTGGTGCGTTCGGTCGAGCGATCGCGGCGTCAAAAACCGCGCCCTCAGCGGCTTTGCCATGCCGTTCACCACCTGCGTCGGCGAGCGGCAAACTCGACTTTTCTGCCTCGGCATTGGCCTCCAGCGCTCCAAGGTCTCGGCTGCCACGCTCATCTCCACGAACGCGTTCCTCCATCTCCTCACGCTTGTCCTCCCAACGCAGCTCGCACGCAAAGGCTCCAAAGGGGCGCCTCGCGACGAGGGCATCCTCATCCTCGGACGACGGGACAGGATCATCGCACCTCACGCGCTTGGAACTTTCCGGGCCGAGGCCGCTCGGCGTTTCCTCACGAGGAGACTGCTGCCCAGAAATCCGGGGACCAGGCTGCTGCAAACTCGATGCACCCACGGGCTGCGGAGGCACTTTGGTCTGCTCGCCTGCTGCCCACTCCCACGAAGGAGTCTGCACGTTTTCCAGAGTGCCATATCCTCGAGGAGAAAATTTCAGGTCGTCCGCAAGCAAGCCGTCACCGGGGCCTTTGTGGACTCCCTCTCCAAAACGTTGCGACACATGCTCGTCGGTAGCGTTTGCGGCCTCTGGAGCATCATCACCCTCCTGAAAGTCTCCCCTGGGCGACATTCCGCTCTCTGTAGACAAAAGATCGACCATCTGGTCTCCCGTCACGCGAGACTGCCGATTTCTCTCGTCCGTCCCTCGCGCAGGCAACAAACCGAAGCCAGCCCGAGGAGCAGACTGCGACGAAACGAGCGTCTTAGCTGGCGAAGGCCGGCCACGGTGCACTTTTGATTCAACCAGCGGAGCACTCTCGTCGATCGGATCGATCGGAGCTTCCGCGTGCTGCCCCTCGCAGTCCCACTCCTCGAGGTCGCCTCGCGATGCCAAATCGCCCCGTCGCGTTGACGGTTCGCCCCCCCCGTTTTCGACGTATCCTGGTGCGCCGGTGGGGTCGATTGGGCAGCCAAGGCGCTCTCGATTGCTGTCGAGAGAAAGTAGGGGCCCCGGCGGACGGAACGGACGTCGCACCGGACGGGCGGCGGCACGCTCGGGAGATGGCAGCCGCTGTGAGACGGGCGATGGCAGACGCCGCACGCCGGGCAGCAGCGGCGCGGGCCCCTCTGGCGCGACGAAAAACTCCTCTCGTTCTACCGGCGGGTCGGGAACGACCAAGAACTCTGGCCCGCGGAAAGGCGCCATCTCCTCCCCTTCGCTCCACTTGGAGCGTACGTGGTGCGGTCTCTCGATGCACGGCTCGTCTGCAACCAGACGGCGCTCCTCGTCGTAGAGACGCAGGCGTCCGCCGTCCAAAAGCAACCACCCATCGAACCACTTGCGACTACTGCGCAGCTTTTTGCGTCCATCTCGGGTCCACGTCGCCCTGGACGTCAGCGAGTACATAGCGACCGACTCGGCGTAAGCGGGGTCGGCGGGACAGCGGGGAGAGCCGGAGGCGGCCAGGCGCAGCAGCGCCAGCACGCGGCGCAGGCCGGCTCTCGAGCGCAGCAGGAGAGGTCGCAACTGGCGCCCTACGGCGTCTGCGTTTGACGGCGGCGTTTCGCAGAAAGCGGCTTGCGATCCGGAGTTGCGGCAGGAGTGCTGCGCAGTCGACAAAAGCGCGCTCGGTCGGAGAACCGCTGCGCGATTCGAGCGCGCGGCAGCGCGCCAGCGCGATCGCCAGACTAGCCGCGCGCTGATTGCGAACGCATCGCTGTGAAATTGAAAATTTCGCCCATCGAAGCTTGCGGGCGCTACGCGCGCCTCCTGGTCTCAAGCCACGTTCCCGCGCTCGTCTCATGGCATGAGCTTGTGGGTTCTCCTCTCCTGCCCCAGCGTCATGGTGCGGCTGGGCCACGAGTCGAGGCGCCTCTGTGGTCCGGCCGCAGGCGGGGTATCGGCTGCACTCCTGCTCCGGCACGGCAGCTTGTTGGTTCGCCGACCCAGCTATTTGCGCGTCCATTCCGCATGTTTCCGATAATCTCGAACCTTGGAGCGCCCGCTCTTTGGCCCCATGCTCTCTTTGTTGGCGAGGACTGCCCGTGATTTTATTATATTTGCGCGCACCCTTTCAAACGATCGCGTCTTCCACGCATCCATAGTCTAGCAACCTCTGTTTCTTTCGTCTCTTGCTTTCCTGCAAAACCGGCAGCCCATACGTCGTCAAATACTGCATCGCAAGAGCATCCCCATTGCACAAGTGGGCCAAACGGCAGGATGCCGATCGTTGGCTACATGGCCATGTCCCCAAAAGCCGGCTAGGAACTCGCATCAGCGCCACTTGTTCGGAACAAAGCTCTACGCGCACAACATGCGCAAAACGCCGCGAGGGCGTTGCAAGCGTCGGCGAGAGGTCGCCGGCGGTCGCAGCGCTCGGTGAGGGTCGCTGGGCGAGGGACGCTGGGCGTGGATACCAGCTTCCGTGCCGCTCTCGCGGGCGACGCGTGGCAGCGGCTGGGTGCGAGCCGGAAGGACCGCCCGTCGCGCGCCTCCCCGGGACGGGAGACGCCTCACGGATCGGCCCGCGCGGAAATTCGAGCGTCAAGATCGCCGACGACGCGTCCGCGTGCGCGCCGGCGAATCGCCGCACCCTCCTCCGCGGCCCGGCGGGACGCGCGCGTGTTCAGGCGAGCGCGTCGGTGCATTCGCTGCGACCGGTGGCGACGAGGGGCGCGAGGGGTCGCGCCGAGCCGCGGGCGAGGGCGCGCGCGTCGAAGCGATCGGAGGCATCGGGAGGGGGGCACCAGGCGGTCCGCAGCCTCGCAGACGTGCGTGCGACGACATTCGAACGCCGTCCGTCCCTCGACGGGGGGACGCGCGTTGCCTTCGTGCAGCTTCGCGCGCGCATTCTCCCGCGCGCCACGCGCGCCCCTGCGGACGAGGAGAGATACCTCGCCGCGGTTGGGCGGGGGCCGCACACGGCGTCTAGGTTTTCTCCCTCGCGCGTCCCCCTCTGCGCGATTGCTGTTTTGGAGTTTGCTGCCTTTGCCCGCAGCCATGGCCCTCTCGCTGGCGGTTGCGGCGCTCGCGCTGGCGGCCGCTTGCGGCGGCGCTTCGGCGCAGGAGGTTTCGGTGCAGACCTTTGAGGTGGACGAGTTTAGCTCTGTGGTTTCGTGCCTGCCATATACGATCAACGTGGGCATCGGCAGCGAGTACGCGGTGCACGTCAACGCCGTCGACAACGTCCGCGACGCCCTGACCGCCACGGTCGTCGACGGGACCCTCTTCCTGGAGACGACTGAGATCGTCTCCATGACCAACCCCGTCGAGCTCATGGTGACCCTCCCGTCGACCGAGCTCGATGCCGTCTACGGCTTTGGCACCGCCGGGGGGATTTCTGTCACCGGTGCGCGCGCGCGCGCGCCCGCGCGTTGGCCGACGGGGGGCGAGAGAAAGCGGAAAAGGCTGGCGGAACGCTCCTCGGGCGACGCCGCGCGGCTTTGCGCGGCGTGCAATGTGATCGGGGCGCGGTGGCGGAATCTGGAGGCGCCCGGGGCGCGACCGGTGGGGCGCGTGCGCGGGCGCAGACCGGTCGCCTCTCCGGCGCTTTGGGGGGCACGCTTTGGGGCCGCTCCGTGGTGCATCCCGGGTGCGGGGACCGGGAGCGTCGGCGGCGCCGCCTTTGCGGCCCATTGGCGCCGCTCGCGGCGAATGGCTCGTGGTTTGCCGGTTTTCGTTCGCGGTTCGCCGTTCGCTGCGTGCGGTTTGCCGTTTTTCGTTCGCGGTTCGCCGTTCGCTGCGTGCGCATTGCCCTTTGCCGCCCTCCCCTCGCCTGGTCTTGCTTTTGCCGCCGCGCCCCCGCCCCCAGCCCCTTTCGCATTCGGTCGCCCGCCCTCTCCATCCTCCTTCCCGTTTCCCTCTCCCTCCGCTTGGTCGCAGGCTTCAACTCGTCGAGCCTCAAGCTCGTGCGCGGCACGATGGCCGGCCCTCTGTACGCCGTGGGCGTGACGGCCGACGAGGTGACCATCCAGGCCGCCGGCCTGGCGTCCGCGGCCGCAACCGGCTCGATCGGCTCGGCCTCGGTGGCCACGCAGGGTGCGTCGTCGGTGACGCTAGCCGGCGTGCGGAACTCTGTCGCCGTGGACATCTCGGGCATCTCGACCATCCGCGTGCTGTCCGATTCGAACGAGTCGTCCATCTCCGGCACGACCTCTGGCCCCGCCCGCGTGGTGTACAACCAGGGCGAGTGCCGCGTGACGGGCTTTTTCTTCAACTCGTGCGTGCGGAACGAGGACCTCTCGGTGGACCTGCCCGCGCTCAACTGGACGCAGGCGATCACCGCGTTCGGCAACCTGACCTGCGAGGCTGCGTTCGACCTGCAGGACATCAACAACGACATTGCGCTCGCCACGGGTGGCGTCGCCGTCGACGTGCCGCGCGCCGACGGCCTGGACGGCGTCTGGCTGGCCCCCACGCCCGAGATCGAGGCCCCCGCTCCCGGGGTCGAGGCCCCCGCTCCCGAGGCCGAAGCCCCCGCGCCCGCGCCCGAGGCCGAGCAGGCGGTGTCGGTGGCTCTGCCGACGTTCACGCAGACCGGCGCGGACTCGTCCGCGTCCGCCTCGAGCGCCATCGGGTCGCTGATCAACGGCACGGACTCTAGCAGCAACTCGTCGGTGGCCTCGTCGTCGATTGTCGGCTGAGCGCGGCTTGCCCGCAATTCGAATCGTCCGACTCGTGCGACTCGACGCCGCGGGATGTCTTTGGGGGCGCGGGCCGAAATGGTCGGGGGGGAAGAGGCCAGGGAGGGCAGGGCTCGGACCGTCGTGGGCCTCGTGCCGCGCGAGCCTTCCGTCCCCCTTCCACCTCTTCCTCCTGCCCCATTGCGGCGGTTGCTGCGCCTTCACCACGCCTGTTCCTGGGGTCTGGCCGCCGATCCTCGGCGTGCCGAGCGTGTTGCCAATTGTTTTTCCGCGCCTCTCTAGGTTGCAAGCCCGGTTTTTGGCCTGGCCTCCCGCCTCGGGGGCGTCCGTTTTCGTTCGCACCGGCCTTCCTCCGCTCCCCTCTCGTCTGCCTTTTGTTTTGTTTTCTTCGTCGCCCGTCTGCCTGTCTCCCACTCGCACTCTCGCTCGCACTCCCCCTTTGGCTCCGACGCCGCTTCGGGCGCCGCAGAGGCGACCCAAGCCCTCCGCGGGAGATGGGGCTGGTGCGCCCCTCTCCCGCCGCCGCATGTGAAAAGACGACCCTTTTTCGAGCTCCCAGCCGCGTGCGCTCTGGCGGGGCGTTTCCCGCCGCCATCGCAAAGCGGCGAACGCGCGCGTCCTTTGGACGGCCAACGCGTCGTGCGCGCGTGGGCGTCTTTTGCGTTGTTTCCACGAAGTGCGTGCGTGCAGGAGCTCCCTTCTGCGTTGCTTCTGCGGCGTGCGTGCAGCAGCTTCCTTTGCGGTGCCTCTGCGGCGTGCGCGCAGCCGCCGCAGGCGCGCAGGCGCCCTTTGCTGCCTCGCCGGGGCACCGCCTCTGGTGGAGTCTGGGGCCGCCGACGCCCGCCGAGATCGCGCGTATGTGGCGATCCCGGCCGGGCGAACGCGTTCCAGGCTCGCGACGAACCGACACGCACGGAGCGGCCAAGCCGGGGGCGCCCCAGCATCGCGGCTTTGCCGCGCATCTCGGTTCCAGCCAATCCGTCCGAATTGGACGCGGAAGCGCGCCCGCAACCGGACTTTCGACGGCCCGCCCGCGCGCGGCTTGCGCGTGCGCGATCCGTTTGGTGAGCCTGGTGCACAAGAGCACGCGGCCGGCGCGCTCACGCCCACGCGCGCGCGCCTCTGTTCCGCACCCATTCGTCCCTTTGGCTCGAGTTTTGATTTTCCCCAAAGGTCCGTAACCTTGGGGACGCGCATATCGGCGCGAGGCGCGCACCGGCGACAACGCGCGGGCCGGCGGGCGCGGCCGGACCAAGGCGCGCCCGCCGGTCCTGCGCGCCCGCCGCGAGTCCGGCGGGCGCAGCGTCCCAGATCGCAGTGGCCCTGCCGCTCCCCTCGATCGCGAGCGTTTGGCATGCGCATCCCGGTGTCCACCTGGCGTCCAGATCTGCGTCTGGTGGATCTGACCCGTCTCTGCTCCCTGTCGCCGCACGTACCTCCTCGCCGGGGCTCACGCCATCCCCGCTTCTTCCTCCGCTCCCGCCGCTGGGGCTTTGTCGTGCCCCGCGCGCCGGCTGCTCATCCCGTCCCCCAGCGCTCATCCCCCTTCCCCCACCCCCACCCCCCCTCCGCTCCTCCTTCCGCCATTTTCTCTCTCGCCCCCTTCCTCGACACTTCACCTCGTTTCGCCAAACGCTCTTCCTCCCCTCTCCTCCCTGCCGACTCGACTCTTCCCCCCCCCCGCCTCACCCTCCCTTCCCCCCCTCTCCTCCCCTCCCGACGCGCAGCCCCTCTTAGGCCCTAGTTCCTCCCCCCCTCCCCCTCCCCCCTCCCCTAAACCCGTTCCGCCTCTGCAATGGCCTACAAGACCGTCGCCGTCGTCGGCGCCAACGGCGCGCTCGGCGCGCCCACGATCGAGGCGCTGCTGGCCAAGGGCTTTGACGTCAAGGTGCTCTCGCGCTCTGGCGCGTCGCCCATGTCCTCCGTCCCGGGCGTCGCCGTTGACTACGCGGACGAGGCCGCCGCGACCGAGGCGCTCAAGGGCGTGGACGCCGTGGTGTCGCTCGTGGGCGTTCCCGGCCTCGAGGGACAAAAGACCCTGCTGGACGCGGCCATCGCAGCTGGCGTCAAGCGCTTTGTCCCGTCCGAGTTTGGCTCCGACAACAGCGACCCCAAGGCCAAGGAGGTGGTCATCCTGCGTCCCAAGCAGGAGTTTTTCGACTACCTCGCGTCCAAACAGGACTCGATCTCCTACACCGCCATCTACACCGGCGCCTTTTTCGACTGGGGCCTGGACCACAAGTTTGTGGCCGATGTCGAGGGACACAAGGCGGCGCTCTTCGACGGCGGCAAGAACCACTTTACCGCCACCACGGTGGCCGACATCGGCAAGGCCGTGGCCGAGGTCCTCTCCAAGCCCGAAGAGACGGCCAACCGCGGGCTGCGCATCGCCAGCGTGCGCACCACGCTGGGAGACCTCGTCGCCGCTGCCGAAAAGGCCACCGGCTCCAAGTTCGAGACGACCGACCAGACCATCGCCGAGGCCTACGCCAAGGCGGCCGAGCTCATCACCAGCGGCAAGTTTCTGCCGGGCGCGCTCCTGCAGCTGCAGGCGGCCACCATCGGCTCGGTCATCGGCGACTTTGTCGACAACGACAACGCCCTCGTCGGCCTCGAGGAGCGCCCCATCGAGCAGCTCCTCGACGAGTACTTTGCCGCCCGCAAGAAGTGAGAAGCCGAGGCGCGCCAAGCAGGCGACAGCCCCGCCGGCGAGGGATCTGGCGCGCCAAGCCGGCGACGGCTTGATCGGTGCGAGG
>PEIA01000989.1:0-14364 GCA_003613005.1 Prototheca ciferrii
CGTCTGCGACGCGCACGGCACGTGGCTTGGCCGGGGGCACAGCGCGCGTGCTGCGCCCGGGCCGCGCCGAACGACGCCTCGCCACGTGCCGTGCGCGTCGCAGACGTCTTCGTAGACGTCTCGGGGTTGTTTTGCGCCGCGCAAACCTCCCTCCAGCGGTACCCCGCCCGCCCAAGGCGCGCGCGCGCCGGCGATCGCCGCGTCCGCGCCTTCGCGTGGCGTCGGACGCGGCAGGCCGACCAAATGGCGCATCCACCGACGGACGCGGTGCGCAACGTTCGGCGGACGCAGAAATGGGTGTGGGAAAGCGAGCTCAGGAACGCACGGGCGAAGACGCGCGTGCAAACGGACCGCCGTTCGGGGGAAGCGGTGGGGACTGTGGGAGGGAGAGAGAGTGGAGAGAGAGCGGAAAGGTGAGAGGGAGCAGGGAAGCAAGATGGGAGGTGTCTGTGGTGCGAGGGAGACGCTTGAGACGAGCTTTTTTTTCTTTCTTTCTCTACGCATCTCCTGGGTCGGCGTCTTGGTGTCGTTTCGGTCGGCCGTTCGTCGAGTCGGTCGGTCGTCTGGGTGCTCTGTTTCGGTCGTGGATTTCTGCGTCGTCTGATCGCCTCTCCTTTTTCTTTTCTTTTCTTCTTTCGTCTCTCTCTCTCTCTTTGCCCCGCGATCGTCGCAGCAGCGAGATGCTCGCGAGATGCGTACGAGCCTCGCTGCGGTCGAGTCGGAGCTCTGGGCACTGGAGGAGAACCTTCTGGATCATTTGGCTCCCCCCCCCGGGATGGTCAAGGTCCCCGGCGGCGGGTACGTGGACGTTCGCGCTCGAAAGAGGGGCGCAGACGGGGAGGCGGACGAGCCGCCGCTGCCGCGCGAGCTCTCGGTTCGCGAGCGCGCGATCTTGCTGGCGTCCGGGGCGGCGACGCCCGGGAGCGGCCTGCAGGCCGCCACCATGCGGCTGCGGCGCAAGGCGCTGCTCGAGACGCGGGACGGGCTCCGGCACGCGCTGGGGGCGCGCTGGAACCGGGAGGGGAGGGGCGATGCGGCGGGAGCAGGCGCCGACGGGCGCCCGGGGCTGGGCGGAGAAGCTGGAGGCAAAGGCGCAAAGAGGCGGAGGCTCGGGGCCGATGCGGGGGCCGAGGCAGGGGCGGACGCCGACGGCTCCCCTCGGTCCGGGGAGCCGCCCCCCCGTGGCGGTCGCGTCGGCCGCTCCTCCTCCTCTGCCCGCGCGCCGCCGGCTCCGCTCGTGGAGACGGAGCGCGACGCGCTCATCCGGAAGGGTCTCCTGACGCCCTTTGCGGCGCTCGAGGGCTTTGAGCGCCGCAAGGAGGCGCCCAGAGCCGCGCAGGAGGGGACGAGCGGGTTTGCGCCCGGGCGCGCGAGTCGCGGACCTTCCCTCTCCCCCCCCGCTCCCTTGAACGAGGTCGACATGTTCCGAGGCGCCGCGCCGTCGCCGCTTCCGCCTCCTCCTCCTCCTCCTCCTGCGGCCTCGCTGTCCTCCCGCGCCGGCGGCTCCCCCGCCGCCGGCGCGTCCCATCTCACCGCGGCCGACCTCGAGACCCCCGGCTCTGGCGACCGCCCCTCTGGCTGCTCTCCGCTCGAGGCGCTGGCCGCCCGGGGCGCCGCGCGGCGCCTGCATGGCGCGCAGCTCGCGCGGTCCGGGACCGCCTTTCTCACGCCGGACCAAGCGCCCGCGCGCGAGCGTCCCGCCATGCGCATGCACGAGGGATTTTGGCGCGCCGCGGCGGCCGCGCAGGTTCCCGGACGCGAGCGCGGCGACGAGATCGCCGGGAGCAGGCCCGGCCCGCGGGCCGCCGGCCGGAACCGGAGGGGCGCCGGGAGAGGCGCGGGCGGAGAGGAGGCGGAGGAGGAGGGGGAGGGGGAAGGGGAGGGGAGTGGGCGGAGGGCCGTTGCCGCCCGGTCGACGGGCCGTCTGCAGGCTCTGGTGGCCGCGCACGAGCGGGAGGAGGGCCGCGGTGCGTCCGGCGACCGGGACGGCGAGGGCCGCGGAGGGGCCGCCGGCCCCGAGACCGTCCCGAGGCCGTCGAGCGCTTCCGTAGGAGGTCACGGCGGCGGCGGGAGCGGCAGCGCTGCTGGTGCCGGCGGCGGCGGTTCTCCGCACGGGAGCTCTCCCGGGGGCGCTAGGGCCGACGAGCGTCGGCGGGTGCGTCGCGCGGCCGCGCTTGCGGCGGAGCGCCGCGCCGCGCGCATCCGCGAGGACGTGCGCCGCAAGGTGCACGACACGGGCGGCGTTGGCGCCGGGAGACCCGGCGCCGGTCCCGACGACGACGCCTCTGCTCGAGGGGCCGGCTCGCCCTCGTCGTCCCGCTCCGCGTCGCCGTCGCGCCTCGGCCCCGAGCGCTCTTCTTCTTCTTCTTCTTCTTCTTCTTCTTCTTCTTTGTCGTCGTCGTCATCCGGCGAAGAGATCTTTTTCGAGGCCGACGAGGTCTTCGAGCGCGACGACTACGACCTCGGCGCCTACGAGCGTCGTCTGGAAGCTGCTGGGAAGCTGCTCCGACACCGCGTCCAGGCCCGCCGGCGCCGCCGGCTCCGGCGTCGCGCCCGCCGCGAGCGCGCCGCCGGAGGCACGCGCCGCGACGGCTCCGGTCGCGGTGTCGGCAACGACGGGAGCGGGAACGCCGATGCCATTGGAGCCGCACGCGGCGTCGGAGACGGAGCCGACCGCGTCGCCCGAAACGACGCCCAAAGCGACGCTCCCGTCCGCCCCGCCTCCCCGCACCCTCCTCCCTCGCCGTCTCCCGTCGCTTCTTCGACGTCGAGCTCGGATGCGTGTTTCGAGGGCGGGTTTGCGGTTCCGAGCCAGGTGTTCGCGTCGCTCTACCCGCACCAGCGCACGGCCGTCAAGTGGATGTGGGAGCTGTACGCGCAGGGCGCCGGGGGCGTGGTTGGGGACGAGATGGGTCTTGGCAAAACGATCCAGATCGCGGCCTTTTTGGCGGGCCTGCACGCCAGCGGGCTCTACCGCCCCAGCGTGGTGGTGTGCCCCACCACCCTCGTGCACCAGTGGGGCCGCGAACTCCGACGCTGGTGCCCGCCCCTCCGCGTCGTCGTCCTCTCGGGAGGCTGGAAGGCAGCGCACGCAGAATGGATCGACGACCCAGACGCAACCGGAGGGGGGGAGGGGGGGACGAGAGGGAGGGGGGGGCGAGGTAACGCCCGCAGGTCGCGAACGCACATCGCAGACTGGGACGAAGAGGAAGATGAGGAAGAAGAGGAAGAAGAAGAAGAAGAAGGCGAGGAGGAGGAGGAAGATGAGGAAGAGGAAGAGGAAGACTACGAAGAGAACGAGAACGAAGAGGACGAAGAGGACGAAGAGGAAGCGAATGCGCTGGGGTCTTCCACGTCTCTCGAGGTAAAGGGCGGGGGGAATCGTGGTTCGAACGATTCGAACGGTTTGAATGCTTGGGGAACGTCGTCGATGAATGACGAGGATGAAGAGATCGAGGACGTCGAGGCGGCGCTCACCGGCCGAGCCATCTCGCTCGGCCTCCGGCCCCCCCGACCGGGAACTGCCGCCACCTCCCAGAGACGCCCACTGCGCGTCGACTCGACTCTGCAGGAGGGAAAAGGCCCCGCGAGCGCTCGAGGCAATACTCGAAGCAACGCTCAAACCGGCGCTCAAACGGGCGTTCAAACCGGCGCCCAAACAGCGCGCCCTCGATCCCGCACTCGATCGACGCGCTCCCGCTCCGCCCAACCCCCCCCGCCTTTTCCCTTTCCTTCGTCGTCGCCGCCAGCGTCCGCGTCGTCCCCGTCCCTCCCCGCTCCCTCTTCGTCTTCCTCGTCGTCGTCTCGCGCTCGCGCTCGCGTTCGCGCGGCGTATTCGGACGCGAACGGTCTGTTGCTGACGACGTACGACGCTCTTCGTCGCGACGCCGGCGGCCTGCTGTCGCGGCGGTGGGGCGTGGCGGTTTTGGACGAGGGGCACCGGCTGCGGTCTCCCGACGCGGCTGTGACGCTCGCGGCCAAGTGCCTCAAGACGCCGCACCGTCTGCTCCTCACCGGCTCTCCCATTCAGAACCGCCTGGACGAGCTGTGGTCGCTGATGGACTTTGTCTTCCCCGGTCGGCTGGGGTCGCTGCCCACGTTTCGCGCGGCCATCGCGCAGCCCATCGCGGCGGGCGGCTGGGCCGGCGCGGGTCCCGTGGCCGCGGCGGCCTCGCACCGCTGCGCCGTGCTGCTGCGCGACCTGGTGGCGCCCTACCTCTTGCGGCGCCGCAAGAAGGACGTGCGCATCGAGCTCCCGGACCGCGTCGAGAAGACGCTCTTCTGCCGCCTCGCGCCCGAGCAGCGGGCCGCCTACCGCAGCTTTCTGGCCTCGAGAGACGCCAGGGACGCCCTCGCGGGACGCATCAGCCCCCTCGCGGCCATCGACGCGCTTCGAAAGATGTGCAACCACCCGGACCTCGTCAACGCAAGCCTCAAGGCACACGAACGGCAGCGCATCCTGGCAAAGCCAGGGGACGAACGCCCCGAAGCGGGACGCGATGGAAGGGTCGAAACGGGCGAAGGGGAGCGAGTCGCCCCCCCCTCTTCTCCTCCTCGCCCTTCTTCTCCCTCTCCTTCGTCTCCTCCTCCGCACGCCTTGATCTACGGGGATCCGGTTCGTTCCGGCAAGCTGCAGGTGTTGCTTCGCTTGCTCGAGGCGTGGCGCGCGCACGGCCACCGCGCGCTGGTGTTTGCGCAGACGCGCCAGACGCTGGACATCTTGGAGCGCGCCGTGTCGAGGCACGCGAACCCTCCGCTGCCGTACGTGCGCATGGACGGGGCCACGCCTCCCTCGGAGCGCCCCGCAAAGGTGGACGCCTTTTCGGCGCCCGGCTCGCGCGCCTTTTGCTTCTTGCTCACCACGCGCGTGGGGGGGCTGGGGCTCAACCTCACGGCCGCGGACCGCGTCGCCATCTTCGACCCGGACTGGAACGCGGCCACGGACGCCCAGGCCCGCGAACGCGCCTGGCGCATCGGACAGGGCAGACGCGTCGTCATCTACCGCCTCCTCACCGCGGGGACGGTCGAAGAAAAGATGTACCACCGACAGATCTACAAACAGCACCTCTCGGATCGCATCCTCCGAGACCCGCGGCAACGACGCTTCTTCAAGTCCAGAGACATCGCAGACCTCTTCACCCTCGGCGACGAGGCCGACGCAGGCGACGAAACGAGAACCATCTTCGCAGGCGTCGGCAAAGAACAGCTCGCAGCGACGCGTGGACGCAAGGAGGAGGGAGAGGGAAACGACACGGAAAGAGCCAACGGAACCGTCGCCACGACCACCACCGCCGCCACCACCACGCCCAACGGTTCGACCGCCCCCGTGCCCGATGCCAACGCCGCGGCGTCGGACGCGGCGACGGCGACCGCACCTGCGCCCCCACCAGGCTCTTCGACCTCCACCTCCGCTACCATGACCCCCCCTCCTCCTCCGCTTCCCCAAAGCTCTTCAGGCGGAGGCGCGGTCGTGAGCGCGGCCATGGACGCCGACGAGGTGTACCGCATCGCAGAGGGCGCGCCAGAAGACGGCAGGCGGCGGAACGGCGCCGACGAAAGAGCTCTCCCCGGACGCCCTGCGTGGGAAACCGCCGAGCGCGGCACAGCCCCGGCCGTCTCGGCCTCCTCCGCACAAAACGCCCGGACGCCCGAACGCGGCGCCGACCCCGCACGCTCGTCGCCGGCCCCCGCGTCCGAAACCCCCACCCCGGCCTCCACCGCCGGCCATGCCGCCAACGAACCCTCCTCGCCCTCCTCGCCTTCCCTCCCGGCGTCCGAGACGGCGCTGCTGCGGTCGCTCCTGGACTCGCACTCGGCGCTGGCCTCGACGCTGGACCACAAGGCGATCGAAGAGGCCAACGAAGCTGTCTCGAGAGCAGCGGAACGAGAGGCAGCGCGCATCGCGCGCAAGGCCGTCGAAATGCTCCGCGCCAGCAGGCGCGACCGCGCGGGAGCGCCCGTGTCCGAACCCACCTGGACCGGACGCTCGGGGACCGCAGGCGCCGTCGCGGCCGACGAACGAGAGGCCGCGCGCGCGCGCGCGCCCCGAGCAGGCGCCTCGCCGACCGTCCTCGCCGCGCACCGCGCACAACGCATCGAATCCTACCTCCGATCCAGACCGGGCTACCGAGCCACCACCGCGCAAATCGCAGAGGCGTGCGGTTCCGACGTGCGCCAGGGCTCCGACGCCGCAGCCTTCCGAGCCGTGCTTCGGTCAGTCGCCACTCTCCAGCCGGGAGGAGGACGGGGAGCACGCCTCTGGGTCCTCAAACGCTAACGAAGCCGCAAACGTCCCGCCTTGCCGACCGCCGCATGACCACTTTGACACCAATCCCAGATCCGCCACCACGAATCACCGTACTCGTCGCCGCGCTTTTTTTTTTCATCGCCCTTCCCCCCCCCCCACGCATCCCCTCCACCTCCCTCCTTTCGTTCTGCCCTTGCCCGCGCCGTTTTGTTTCGCCGTTTTGTTTTGTTTTGTTTCATTGACGTCACACGCAGCGCAGCTCACGCATGACCGTCAGAGTGGATGCAAGGAGGAGCGGGCGCCTCACGCGGATTTGCTGGCCCGTTCCCGCGCGGTTCGAGGCGATCGACCAACCGCGGCCCGGCCGCTTCCCCTTTCCCTCCTGCTCGGGTCTCCCCGCGCGCGCGAGGGCGCGCGCGCCCGCGCGCGCGCGCCCTCGCGAGACGCGGCGGGGGCCGACCGACTCGCCAGAGGACCCCTGCCGCGACCCGGCTCGGTCTCGCTCCCTGCATCTCCGTGCAAGTCTGTCGTAATGCCGCCGACCGCGTCGCGACGCGCCCTCGGGCGGAAGCGCAAGGCGACGGAAGCCCTGAACCCCGCACCCGCGCTCGAGCCAACCACGCCCACCAATGACGACCGCCCGGCCGGCTTCTCCCGCGGGCGCATTCTCGACCTGCCCCCGGAACTCTTGCATGCCGCACTGATCGTCCCGTCCTCCGTCTGGGAGCTCGGCGCGCTCGCCGGGACCTGCCGCGCGATCCGCGAGCTCGTCGAGGTGCGCGCCAGCGACCGCAGGACCGCGAGGGCTCCCGCCCAGAGCGCGTCCCCCCCACCGTCGGCCGGTCGCAGACGGCCGCGCGGCGGGAAGACGCGCGCGATCGCATCGAATGTCGTGCGAGTGGCGAATGTGCCAAATGGACCCAATGCGACGTCACCGCGCGGCGCTCTTCCCCCCCCCCCCTCGAATTGGACGAGCCCACGGCCCGTCTCTTTTTCATTTCCCGCACTCGCCACCACCCCGTGCCCCCTTCCCCTCTCCGGCGCCTCCGCTCCCCACCCCGTCTCCTCACCCTGTCTTCGCACCCCCC
This sequence comes from Prototheca ciferrii, assembly GCA_003613005.1. NCBI lineage: Eukaryota > Viridiplantae > Chlorophyta > Trebouxiophyceae > Chlorellales > Chlorellaceae > Prototheca > Prototheca ciferrii. The sequence goes on from PEIA01000989.1 coordinate 7,336, forward strand.
GCCCCCCACCCGCTCCCGCAGTGCTCGTCCGAGGCGTGGCGCAAGCAGTTTGAGGCTCGACACGGCCCGACCAGTTCGCTGCACCGCCTGGCGGCGCGCCGGGCCGGCGGCTGGAAGCTTCTTCTGGAGGCGCGGCAGCGCGCCGAGCGCGCCGCGGGTCCCTGGAAGCGCCCGAGCGAGTTTGAGGTGGATGCCGCCGTGGAGCGCATGGCTCGGGGCCTCGGCGCCGAGCTGGCGTCGCCGCACGAGCCGTGCGGGCCCGTCTGCGTTTCGTTTCTGGTCGACGGGTCCGGGTCTGTGTCTGACGACGACTTTCGCTGCATGACCGAGTTTGTGCAGCGCACCGTCGGCTTTCTCGCCGAGCTGCCCCCTCCCAGGGCGGCCGAGGCAGGGGGGGACAAGGGGTCTCGGGAGCGTCTCGGCCCGAGCGCCTCGTTGGGTCCCGCGGCGGCTCTGGTGCGCGACGGCGACTGGATGGCAGGGATCTCGCAGGACGGCTCGTCTGCGTCACACCAGTCGGTGACCTCGTCCTCGTCGTCGTCGTCCTCCTCCTCCTCGCCGGGCGTCGCCTCGTCGGTCTCGTCATCGCGCTCCGGGAGCGACGACGACGGCGAGCGCCGCGCGCGGCGCGCCGCCGCGCCGTCGTCTTTCCTCTCGAACGCTCCTCGCGCGCAGTCCTCCGAAGCGCTCTCCGCGCTCGCAGCGGGCTCGGAAAGCGGCGCCGGGGGCTCCGGGCCGCGCACCCGCGCGCAGCGCGCCCGAGGCCGCGGCGGCGCCGACGGCGGCGCGGCGAACGCGGCGCGCGCGTCCGCCTCCGGCCCTCAGACCCCCGGATCGGCGGGCGGGGTGCGCGCATCGCGCCAGCGCTCGCCGTTCCGGGCGGCGGTCGGCGGCGGCGGCGGCGGCGGCGGCGGCGGCGGCGCCGAGAACGCCGCCGGCGACGCCGCCGCCTCTCCCGAGACGTTCTTGGTGCCGGCGGTCTCGTCTCCGTACCTGGTGAGCATCGTCCAGTTTTCGAACGACACCCGGGTGGAGCTGGTTCCGAGCCCTGCGTCGTCGCCAGAGTCGCTCGCGGCGGCGGCGGGCATGCGGCGCATGAACGGCGGCACCGACCTCGCGGCCGCCATCGAGGCGTCGGCGGCCCTGACGCGTCGCCTGCCCTCTTCGGTGCGCCGCGTCGTGGCGCTGCTCACGGACGGCCGCCTCGACTCGTACCAGTCGCGGCGGGCGGCCGCCGCGGCCACCGAGCTCGCGCGAGAGCAAGGCGGCGCTGCCCTGCACGCCTTTGGCGTCGGGAGGGGCGTTGATCGCGTCGAGCTGCTCCGGATCGTCGGGGCCACCGCGCAAGAGCTCCTGCGCGGGGGCTCGGACGGACGAGGCGAGGACGCCGCGGGCGCGGGCGCGGGCGCGGGCGCGGGCGCGGGCGCGGGCGCGGGCGCTCGGCCTGGCGGCCTTGCCCCCTTTCCGCGGGGAGCTCACGCCGCGGACGCCGGGGTTTCCCTTCGCGACCCTTCGCTCGGCGGCGCTCAGCCCGACGTCGTCGCCGCCCTCGCCCCGCGCGCGGGCTTTGCGCTCTCGCCCCAGGCGTTCTTCCACCGCGTCCCCGCGCTGGCGCCCCCGATGCCTCCCTCGCACGCCTCGCGACTCTCGCTCTGGTCCGCGCGGCTCGACGCCTTTCGCGAGGGCTTCGAGGCAGGCTTCCCGTCTCCGGACCCGGGGCCCGCCGCGCAGACGGCCGCGGGGCGCGAGGCCGCCGCGCGGCAGGCCGCGCTCGAGGCGGCCGCGCGCGAACGAGCCAAGCTCGAGCGCGTGGCTGCCGAACGCTACCTCGGCCTTTGCGTGCTCGATGAAACGCCATGGAGACGCTGGAGCGGGTTCTGAGCCCGCTCTGGCGAGACGATGCCACGAACCGAGGCAAAACCCACGTTTTCGAACGAGGCACGCAAGAGGCATCCCAAAGAGCACCCCAACGGAAAAAAACGGCTGCGTACGCGCACGCATGCCCGCGCAAACACGCGCATGCACGCGCGTGCGCAGCCGCCCAATCGTCGTCACAGCTTCCAGGTCTCCCCCAATCCCTCTCCCTTTTTCCCCCATTCCATCGATCCATCGCAACCATTTGCCAGCATTCGTCTCTTCACGCACCTCTCCACTCGCATCGTCTCTGTATCGTCATGTGCTCTTTTGTGTCTGTATCCGCGAAGCTCTCTCGCCTGTGCCTTTTTACCCGCTTCCTTTCTTTTCCCCCCCTTTCCCCTCGTACCCTCCTTTCCCCTCCCCCCCCCTCTCTCTCGGCGTTCTCCTTCCCGTTGTCCCGTCCCGCCCCTGCCGCGTCGGCCCTTTCCGACCTTTCCACCCGCGCCCACGACGTCACGACCGCCGTCCTCTGTGCAAGCACCTCTTTCGCATCACATCTTGCATTCATCTCGCATTTCGCTCGCGACCGCCGACCCCGTCCCAGGATCTTTGTTTTTTTTTTCTCCCCTTTTGCCCTCGCATCACTTGTGCGCGACGCTCCCGTCTCTCTCCCTCTCTCCACGCCCCCCGCTCCCTTGTTTTCCCGCCTCGCCCTCAGCCTCCCGTTTCCGTCCAGCCGCTCGTTGGCCTCGGTTTCCCAGACCCGACAGCGAGAAGAAAGCTGGAAAAAAACCGCCGAAACCGCGAACGGTCCCTCGACGGTGGCGATGCTCGGCTTTGGGCCGAAAACGGGGCGGCTGCACCCGCAGGGGCTTCGAGGCCGTTCTCCACGTTCCATTCAAAGCGCATCTGAAGTCCACTTTCTTCATTTTGCTCCTCGCGGCGCCGCGCAACGCCCGCAGCCCGAGCTTTGCGCGACCTCGTCCGCGCTGTGACGCCACACGCGCGTCGAGCGTCCAAGCAGAGAGGCAAGAAAGGGGGAAAAGGGGGGAGGGGAGAAGGGGAGGTGTGCGTCTGGAGAGCGTTGTTGGGCGTCTTTGTTAAACGGCCCATTTGGCGAGGCGGTGTGCGTGGCGTTGGAGAGAAGGGCAGAAGAGCAGAAGAGCAGAAGAGAAAAGGGAGAGAGTGCGATGCGGATGGAAAAGAGAGCAAATGGAAAAGCGCACGGAGTGGAGTACGCATTTGCGAAAACGAAATGTGCGGGCGCAGAAAGAGCACGATGCAAGCTCACGAATGCAGCGCAGGAGCGGTCAGCGACTCTGTGGTATGGGCGCACCGGGGTGGTGCGGCTCTCGAAGGTTCCTTGCCTTCCGAGGGTTTGCCCAGGGATCCCCCCCCAGCCCCGGGGGCATGCTGGTGCGCCGGCGCGCGCCATCATCGCAGGGTTGCGTCTCACTCTGGCCTTTCCTGCGCAAAAGTTGCGGTTCGGATTCTGTTGAGCGCCGCGACGATCTCAAAGCGCCTCGGCCTGGCCCAATCGCTCGGGGCCGGGTCGTTCGGCTCTTCGAGAAACGCGAGCCCTCGCTCGTCGATGCCCCGATCGATCCAGTCTGCGATGGCGGCGACGTCGAGTGCGCTTCCGACGAGCTGGCCCGCCGCGATGCGGGCTCGGAGCGCTGCGATGGCACCAGCCACGGCACGGGTCCGGGAGCCGTCTCGAAGCAGCTCGACGGCGCTCAGGTCGAGCTCCTCCTCGTTCTGCTCGTCCTCGCACAGCCGGTCGGGGAGCTCGAGCAGCACGGTCGAGGCCCCGCGCGTGCGGATTCGGGGCCACCGCGCGCCGGGATGCGAAGCGGGAGGCGCTTTTCGCGACGCCGTGAAAAGAGACGGCGGCGGCGAGACGCCCAGAAGAGACGCGAGCGAGCGACGGGTCGGGCGGTGGTAGGTGGAGCGGGGAGAAGACGAAGAAGAAGATGGTGATGAAGAAGCGGGACGCGTGGGTGTCGCAGCGCCTCTGGGGCCGTCGGAGGCCGCGTTTCGCTCGGACGGCGTCGTCGAGGCGTCGTCGAGATCGGCCGAGAGAGCCTCGGGCGCCTCGCGGCTCGTCAGTCCCCGAGCGTCTGCGGTGGACAGGGGCAGTCGCAGGACAGCGGCTCCCGCGCCGTTGCCTCGTTTTTCGCCCCCCGACCCCCTGCCCTCCTGGCGCAGCCTGCTGGCTCTATCGAGGGCGTCCCGTTCGGCGGGCCCCGGGCGTCCGTCGTCGTGCCGATCGTCTTGTCGCGCGATGGCCCAGGCGCGTTCCGTTTCGTCGCTCGGTAAAAACTCGTGCATGACGATGACGGCGTCGGCGACGGCGAGAAAGTCGCCCGACGAGCCCGCGACGAGCACGAGCGAGGTCGAGGGCGCCATGGCGCGGCAGCTGTCGAGCAGCACGCGAATGGGCTCGGCGGTCGGGGGCACCAGCGCCTTCATGCGGGCGTCACGCGCCAGCAGGTTGGACGCCGAGGTGTCCTCGTCCAAGAAGAGCGCCTGGCACCCGACTTCGATCGCCTCGGCCATGCCCGCCGCCTGGCTCGTCGACCCCGACGCGTTGGCCGTCGTGAAGCACGTCGAACGCAGCGGGCGAGAAGCGGCGGCGTCAAAGGTCGCGGCGGAGGGACGAGTTTGGCAGGACGCGGGTGCTTTGGGATCGGCAAGGGGAGCGCTTTCGGCGGCCTCGTTCGAGAGAGACGTCTTTCGGAGCTTTTTCGAGAGCGGGGAGCAGTCGTGGGAACGCAGAGCCTTCCGCCCGTCGTCGTCGTCCCACCGGTCCTCGCCGGCCAGGTTGCCGCCGTCTTCGCTCTCTGCGCTCTTGGATCTCGGATCTGTTCCCTTGCGCTCCCCGCCTTCCCGCCCTTCGCCGGGCAGCCTTCCGATCCAGGCGCTGACGTCGACGGCCGCAACGCTCCTGCCGTCCTCGGCGCGCACGGCGACGCCCGAGGGCAGCGCGACGACGCGTTCGCGTCCGTCGCCCGGGATGTGGTCGTCGACGCCCGCCACGAGCGCGGCCAGGAGCGTCGATTTGCCGTGAAACCCGCCCCCCGCGATCAGCGTCACGCCCCGAGGCACGCCCAGGCCCCGGATCGGACCCGAGTGCGGCGTCGAAAGCGTCACAGCCAGCGGACTGTCCGCCGGCGCAACGAACGGAGTCGTGGAACGGGGAGGGGGGGCGCAAGAGGACGGCTCGGGAATCCCAGTCGCACGATCTTTCGACCTGAGAGGGACGCTCGGCGATCCATCCCTCCACGCACTGCGCCCGATCGCTCGTTCATCCCTCGACGCGGGGGCGTCGATCGCTCGTTCATCCCTCGACGCGGGGGCGTCGATCGCTCGTTCATCCCTCGACGCGGGGGCGTCGATCGCTCGTTCATCCCTCGACGCGGGGGCGTCGATCGCCCGTTCATCCCTCGACGCGGGGGCGTCGATCGCCCGTTCATCCCTCGACGCGGGGGCGTCGATCGCTCGTTCAACCCTGAATGCTGCTCTCTCGCACGATGCTGTGTGTTGCTCCTCTCGGAGCCCTTCTGGCGCGCGCTCGACTCCGCCACCGTCCCGGGGCCGGTCGTCGGAGCCCGAGCGGCGGGGCAGGAGCGCGCCGTCCGCCACAAAGGCCACGAGGCCTCGCGCGGACAGCTGTCCCCGCAGCGCCTGCGCGTCTTCGGTCACGTCGCAGTGCCGCCGCAGCGAGGCGGCGTCCGCGCGCGCGGCGTCCAGCGTCCGGCGCAGCGCCGCGGGTAGGCGCTCCAGCAGCGCCCGGGAGGCCTCGACGCCCAAGCACGTGCGTCCGCGCGCGGGAAGCGCCAGCGTGCACCGCGCCTCCATGGAACCGTCTTCGTACACCTGAACGCTGGTGCGCTCCAGGACGGTCTGCCCGGGAACGTCCGCACGGAGATCGCCGCCCTTTGGAGCGCCCCAGCCTCCGCCAAACCCCCCTCCCCGCCCGCCGCCTCTTCCCCGCCCGCCGCCTCCGTCCTTGCCTCCGTCTCGTCCCGCGAGCTTCGTCTCGAGGGCCCAGCGACGCGCCAGCCAGTCGGCGCAGGCGACGCGACGCGCGCGCGAATCGAGCGCGTGCGCGGGCAGCGCCGCTAGGCTGGCGTCCGCGAGCACCCGCACGCGGCTGGGGGGGGCGTACGCGTCGCCCTGCACGCGGTCGACGCGCAGCGTCGCGCCGTCGCCCAGAGCCCACGCGCCCGCAAGACGCTTGTAGGCAGGGTACTGGTCGCCGTCGATCGAACGCAGAGCGCTCGCGAGCGCACCGATGGGGCGAGGACTCGAAAACGGCCCAAAGGGCCCGGAAACGCCCTCGGAAGCACGCACAGCCTCGGACGCCGAGAAGCACGCACCTCGAGACTCGTCATCACCACCACCATCCCCGTCACCACCACCGCCAAACGAACCGTGCGCCTGCTTTCGTTTCGCCGACGGCTCGCCCGCCTCGTACGGAGCCCCACCACCGCTCCCGCTCCCGCTCCCGCCTCCGCCTCCGCCTCCGCCCCGGCCCCGGCCCCGGCCCCGGCCCCGACCCCACCCGCCTCCACCCCGTCCGCCCCTCCCGCCCCTTCCGCGACCATACGGCCCCGACATTCCTCGCGACGAAAGAAGACGGCGAGGGAGGCACGGTGCGGATCCGAATGCTCCGAAAACAAAACAAAAAGTAGCAAAAAGGAAAAAAAAGTGGGCCGAGAGCGCGGGACGACGATCGCATGGAGGTCGCCCGACGCAGGCGGACGAGAGAGGGAGGAGCCCGAGGCGCGCGGGTGCCCCCCGCCTCCCCTTGGCTCTCGCCGCGCCCGCCCCGCACTCTCGGGCTGGGGCGGGCGCGCGCTTTCGAGGTGCGTCGGTGTGTCCGCGCGCCTTGGTCGCTGGGGCTGCACTGGAATCGCAACACGCTCTGGAGTTGCGTCAGCGCTCCTTGGGTCGGGGCGTCCCGGTCGCCGATATCAGGGCGCGCGGCCCACTCCGGGCGCCTCGCCTGTCGCGAGCGAGAGCGAGAGCGCGGCGCGCTGCGGCGCGGGTCGAGGGCGATCTCGACCCTGAGAGGAGGCTCCTTCGTATGGCCGCAAGGTACGACCTTCACCTTGCACCTGCCTCCCCGGTTTGCATCGCCGGGTCGTCGGGTTTCCCAACCCGACC
>PEIA01001000.1:0-37327 GCA_003613005.1 Prototheca ciferrii
CCCCCCCCCCCCCCCCCCCCCCCCCCCCCCCCCCCAACACCTTCCCTTTGATCCCTCGCTCTGTTCTGCCCGTCGTGCCTGGTATGAGAGCTCGGCCCTGACGTCGTGCATCTTGGCTTCGGCCGACTGGTCAAAGTAGGCCTCCATCTGGTCCAGAAACCGCTCGTTGTCCTCCTCCTGCACTCTGGGATCGCGAACGACCAGCAGCGACGTCCGCCTCAAGCAGTTGGCCACCGCAGCGCCGAACGCAAGCACGTCCGCGTCGTCGTCGGGCAGATCGCTCAGGATGCCGTCCAGACAAAAGACGGGCAGAGCCGGACACAGCGGATTGGGCTCCACCCACCGCGGAAGGGGCGCCATCGCGACCGAGGACCGCTGCGCCGATGGACGCGAAATCGTGCGACGCCCAGACAAGGCCGCGAGGCCGGTCGCTATAACAGATCTGCCACCCGCGCGACGCTCGGCCGCGACGAGAAAATCAAACGGACGCTCACAAGGCGCGAGCGCAGAGATACGGCAGAGATATGCGCGATCGCGAAAAACGGCAACGGCCAACACCCGCGCTCGAACGGAACAGCAGTTCAAACAGACGACGCACCCCGCGCGCGCCGCGGGACCGCACGCGCGCGCGCGCTCCGCACCCCCTCGCCCCCCTCTCCGCACGCGCGCGCGCGCCACCCAGCGGCACGCGCACGATCGCCCGAGTCGAGATTGCCAAGTCGCGATCCGCGCGGCATGCCTTTTGCGCCGCGCGAAGCGCCATGGACCTGGACGGCGCACTGCGCGGTGCGTCGAGGGACGTCGGAAGACGCCGGGAGACGTCGAGACGCTCGCGCTAGGGGGGGGGGGTGGCAGAACCCAGGCATTTCCCCACTACCATCTCCCTCTCCCCCCTCCCCTCCTTCGCTGCCCCTCGACCCCCGGTTCCGCTGCATGGGGGGCCCTCTGCCGCGTCTGGGTCGCGGGTCTCGCTTGGATCGACGCATGCGCAATTTAAGAACGCCATGTTTCGTCGCAGACGGCCCGAGACGACCGCGAGCAATGCCACATCCGCCCAGTGGACGACCCGTTGCGAAAGCGTGCTCTCCTCCCTCCCCCCCCACGCTCGCCTTCTTTCGGCACGGAGGGTCAGGTCTACGGTCTCGCGCCCCACCGGCCGCGCTCGCTCACCGCTTCTCCCCCCCCCCCCTCCCGCCCCGTTCCTCGCGTCCATCAACCTGCAGGTCTTTTCGAGGCCGCGCGCGTCGAGAAGGAGGCGAGAGCACGTCTCCAGCGCGATTTCGATCGCGCGCAGGAGGAGATTCGGACGCTTCAAGCTCGGTACGTCCGGTGGCTGCGCGCGGTTTCGGAGCGCCGGGGAGGAGGGAGGGATCGGGGCGGAGGCGGGCGAGCGAAGGGTGGGTGGGGAACGGGGCAAGAGCGTCGTGGGGCGTCGTGAGCGAGGGAGATCAAGGGCTGCCGTGGCAGGGAGCGCGCGCGTTCGCGGTGCGCGATGCCCCTCTCGTGCTTGCACCGTGTGCATTGCATTTGTGCGATTATCGCTCGGTCGCGAGCGCGAGGAGGGAGTTTGCGTGGGCAGGGCGATCTCCCAGGACCGTGCAACCCTAGCACGAGGATGCATGCGAGCAGGAGGGAGGGAGGGAGGGAGGGAGGGAGGGAGGGAGGGAGAGGTCGTTTCTTCCGCGTGTGTTCTGCCCGCCGAAGCTTGGTCGCCTTTGCCTCGGATGGGGATGTGTGACACCGGCGCGCATGCCTCGGTCGAAGCGTGTGCCGCGGAGGGATGCCGAGGGATGCATTAGAGCGGCGCGGACCGGATCGTGTCTTTTCGTAGGGGTGACGTCTCGTGCCGACTCGGTCCCCACCCGCCGGTCCCCGCCCTGGCGGGGGCGCGGCAGCCGCTCCGGCGGAGGCCCCTCACAGGTGGGGGGGCTCGGGCGGAGAACCCTCCCTCCCCCTTTCTCTCCGGCCCCCCTCCCCGCAAAAATGGGCCCCCTCCGCACAGAGGCGGAGGTTCCCCACTGTGGTGGGGCCTCCGCCACTCCCACTCCAATCTTAGGTTTCGACGGGAAAGCCTTTCTTTGCCTTCCTTTTCCTTCTTTTCCCTTTCTTCCTCTCTCTTGTCTATGACCGTTTCCTTTTTCCGTGCGTGTGTGCGTGTGTGTGCGTTTCTTCCCCCCCCCCTCTTTGTAGGCTTGTGATCGAGCAGGAGGCTCGTGTGGATTTGGAGCGTCGTTTGTCTGCTCAGCGTGCGGCTGCTGCTGCTGCTTCTTCGGCGGCGAGTGCTGCGGTGGACGCCGCCGCCGAGGCGCACGCTCCCGCGTGGCGCCGCGCGCGGCCTGGGGCGGTGCGTCGGAGCCACCAGTCGTTCCCCCCTGCGACCGGGCTCAGGCCTGGGTGCGGGGGCGTGCCTCGTCTGGCGGACACGCTTGTGGCGAGCGACGGCGACGTCTCCGAGGACGCGTTCGCCAGTCACGGCGGCCGCGTCTCGCGCTTTGGAGAAGGCAGCGACGACGAAGACGAGGATGAGGACGGAGAGGAGCAAAGGAGGGTTCCGGCGGCGCACGGCGGCGCCGTTGGGGGAGGAGGAGGCAAGGGCAGGGATGTGGCAGAGGTCGGAAAAGGACGGAGGGGGTGTTTGGCAGAAGCCGTCGGAAAATCCCGGTCGAGCGAAAAGCCAAGTGCCCGGGGAGGAGACGAGCTCGAGCTCGAGCAAAGGCGTCCGTGGTTCCGGTCCGCTCCCCTCCGCCCCTCTCTTCCGTGCGACGAGACGCCTCTGCGCGATCCGTGCGCGAGCCAGGCAGGGAGCGGACCGACCGAAGAGGATGCCGAAGCAAAGGCGCAGGACGGAAACGGAGGACCGGGAACCAAAAGGGGCGTTGGGGACGGCAGAGGTGCGCCCCCGCCTTTGGGCCCTGGCCCCGCGCCGCCAGCGCTTCGGGGATCCTCGGGGTCCTCGGCCTCGCTCAGCGAGCTGCCCTCGGGCCTTCCCGCCGAACCCACGCTTGATGCGACGGGGCCTGGCGCCAGAGCTGCGCTCGAAGGCGTCTCGAAGGAGGGGGCATTGACGGCTGCGGCGGAACCGGTCGAGAACGGCGCGAGCGCCGCCGAGGATCGCGCTCCCGGGGACGCCAACGCGTCCCGCGCCTCTGCCCTTGCGTCGGGGGGCCACGGGCGATCCGCGGAAGACGGAACGCTCAACGCCTCCAGTAGCCAACGCATCGCGCCGGCGACGCTCCCTGCGGACGACCTCGCGACGACGCCCTTTGACGCCTCCGACGGCCTCTCGTCGGTCGCACCTCCCTGCTCCCGCCAGCGTCCTCTGCCGGCCTCGCGTCCTCTGCCGAATCCCCCACTCCCCCCTCTTTCTCCAGCTCCGACGCGCGCGGCTCCGATGCTGACGTGTTCGTCGTCAGCCCCTCGTCTGGCTGCGCGCCGCTCCTCGCGCCGGCGGCGGCTGACCGACCCCGAGGCGCGCTGGCCCAGCTCGACCGTGGCGGAGCGCCTCGCCATGGCCGCCGCCGAGCTCGCCGCCGTCCGAGCCGCGCTCCTCAAGATCGAACGAGAGCCCGCCGGAACGCCCGCAGCGGCGGCCGTGGGAAGCGGGCAGACGGGCAAGGCGACTGGAGCGGCCGGGATGGATGGGACGTCCTCGGCGATCGGGAGGGACGTGGCGTCCTCGGTGAACGGAACGGGAAACGCCCCGACCGACGAGGCGTTGGCTGCTGCTGCCGGTCCGGCTCACGCGCGCCTGCCTGGTGCGGATCGCGTTGCTCACCCCGAGCTCGAAACCGTCGACTCGGGGCACGACCGTCGAAACGACGCCAATGCCGCAGCCTCAAAGGTCGCCGACGGCAACGACGCTTGCGACGTCTCGCCGGGGCGCACGCCCGAGGCCGGCGACTCGGCCGCCTCTCGCCAAGGCCGCGACTTGGCCTCCTTTGGACCCGTCTCCCCCGCGGCGGCCCCAACGCCCAGCCCTGCGACCGCGGCGCCTCTGACGGCGACGGAGGCACCGGCCTCGGGCTTTGCCTTTGACCGCGCCGCGCCACATTCAACCGCAACCGCAACCGCGACCGCGTCCGTGTCCACGGCCACGGCCACGGTCACGGCCACGACCGCGGCCACGACCTGTCCCACCGTTCGCGTTTCCTCTCCCCCGCCTCCCCCCCCTCCTGCCCCTTCCACGGCCGTCTCTCGATCTCCCCCCCCTCTCTCGCCTCCCTTTCCGTCGCCGCCCCCCCCGCGCCTGTCGCAGACTGGGCTGGCTTCGGGTGCCTTTGCGGGCGCCTCTCTGTCGGTGGCGGACCTGGCGGCGATGCTGGACCGCGCCATTCACTTTCAAGAGGACGCCTGGCGTGCCTGCGAACGCGACCTCGGGGACGCCGACGGAGCGTGGGGCCGCGAGGGAGCGGGCGAAGGCGACGCCTACCTCGACGACGAGGACGACATGGAACAGGGCATGGAACAGGGCATGGAAGAGACTGCGTACGATTCACACGATTCCAAACACTCCCAAACGTCCCGGCGCCTCTATTCGCGGGACGACGGTTCTGGTTCTGACGGCTCACCAGCCTCGTCCGACTCGGCCTCTTCCGCACGTGTCTCTGCCCCCTCCGGGGCGTCTGTCGCTCGTCGCCGTCGGTCTCGATCGTCGACGGCGCGGCAGGCCTCTCGCTCGGCGCTGCTAGACCGGCAGCGGGGATCGGCGGTTCGTTTGGACGACCTCGAGGAGGGCCGTCTGAACATCGTCGGCGACCTCGTGCGAGGCAACTTTCGAGAACACACGCACCATGCCGACGAAGGAGAAGAAGAGGGTGAACGGTCGCTCCTCAGCGGAGAAGACACCGACGGACGCGACGGAGGGACGGCAAATGGCGAACTGGCGCGTACAAGGGCCGTCGACGATCGAAACGCCATTTCGACGCCTCTTCAAGCGGACGGAAACGTCACCTCGCCGACCGAGGCGGCAAGGCCCGCGGCAGAGACGTCTGCGCTCCAACCTACGTCTGCGCCGACCGCGTCTCTCGTGCCCCTGCCTCCTCCTGCCTCGCCATTTTTTTCTCGTCCTCGGTCGCTCGAGTCGTTCACGCGCGCCCCGCTCGCGGCGCAGATGGGTCTGGCGCATCTCTCGTCCGGCGCCTCGTCCCCCCCCTCTGGGGACGGTGGCGGCCGCGTTTCCCCCCGCTCTCTGTTTCCGGGGGACGTCTTCCCTCCCGAGGATGTGGTGGTGGTGTCGTGCTGTGACGCGGAAGAGGGCGTCTGTCCCTTCGTTTCGAGCGAGGGCTCCAACCGAGGGTCTCTGGCGCCTGCGCAGGCCTCTGGCTCGCCAAAAGCCCTGGGCTCGCCAAAAGCCCTGGGCTCGCCAAAAGCTCTGGGCTCGCCAGAGGCCTCTGGCCCGTCGCCCGTGGCCGACGAGTCTTCGAGCCGGGGCGCCTTTGGGCCTCTCTCGACCTCTTCGCGCTCCTCGTCCTCGCCTTCTCCTTCATCCCAGGCTCGGATCCCCTCGAATGTGCTGCCCTCGTTTTCCGCAAACGGACAGCTGTACGGGATCTCCCCGGCATCCTCGGGGGCCGTCTCGATGTCCTCCTGCCAAACGGGCGCGACCGGCGGCGGCGCCGCCGCCCACCCGATCTCCGGTCCGCCAAACGGAGCCAACCTCACCGTCGCGCTGCCCTCAGCTCCGGGCTCTGCCGCGAGCGCCGCCGCCGGACGCTCGGGCGGGGCAACGAGTGCGGTGGCGGGGGCGTCCGCGGCTGCGCCAACGGGTGCTCCCGCAAACGCTCCCCCATCACAGCCGTCTGTGCCTGCGTTGTCGCTGACGCCTCGGCCTCCTCGTCCTCGCCGTCCATCGAGCTCGGCGGCTCTGTTGTCGCCGCACGCGGGCGGCGCGGCCGCGGCCGCGCAGGGCGCGGCGCAGCAGCCAGGCCCTCCCTCGTCGGCCGCCGCGGCAGCGGCGGCGGCGTCTTCCTCGTCGGCTCCTTCGCAGGCTCCGTCGCCTGCGCCAGCCGCTGGCGAGGTGTCTTTGGCGGACGACGGCGCCGCTGGGGTGGGCGCGACGGCGGCGGCGGCCATCAGCGTGGCGCTGGCGAGGCATTGGGCGTCGTCGGGTCGGCGCTCGGCGCTCGGCACCAACCCGGCCGGCCGCGCCTGCTTCCGCCTGGTGGCCGCGGTGCCGCGGACCGCCAGGCAGGGCACGGACCAATGCGCCCGCACGGGCCCGCCCTGGGCGCCGATCAGCGCCCAGGGACTGGGCGGCGGCGGGAGCGGCGGGGCCGGCGAACCTGGGGGCTTGGCCACGGCGCGGCTGCCTCGCGACGCGTCCGGCCTCGCGCTGACCACGCTTGCAGACGCGGCTCCCTCGGCGCTGGACGAGACGCAGGAGGCGTACTGGCGCGCGAGCGGCTCGCACCTCAAGCTGCGGTGGCTCTCGCGACCCAAGGCCGTGCTGCTCTGTCCAAAGCCCACGGAAGGGGTTCTTCTCGAGGCCGGGGCGGCCGCCGTCTGGCTCATGCGCGCGGGTCTGGTCGTCTTCGTCGAACCGTCTCTCGAAGACCGCATGCGAACCATCTGCGCACACCTGCTCGAAGAACGCATCAACCTCCAAGCCGCCGAAAGGCAAGAGGCCCTCGCCGCATCCGCGGCCGGAACCGGAACCGGAACCGGAACCGGGGGGGGAAGTCGCGCCCCCTGGGGCGGCGCCGGAGCCGGAACCGGAGCCAGGGGGGGAGGGGGCCTCGCGCCGCTCGCGACCGCGCGCCACGCGGGCTCTTCGCCGGTGCTCGTCTCGCTGGGGCATGCCACGCAGTCGGTGCACTCGCCGCTGGCGTCGGCGGACGCGGCAGAGGACGGCCAGCACGACGGAGGCCGCGTCCCCCGGCTCTCATCCCCCCACGGCCGGCCCCGGGCCGGCCGTGGGGGGATGAGCCCCGTCGGCCCCCGCAATCCGAACGACCCGAAGGACCCGAGCGATCCGGACACTGGTTCCATCCCGGCCTCCATCTCGGCGCCAGCGCTCGGAGCGCTCAAGAGCATGCGCCCGGGCGCGCGCCAAAGCCGGCCGAGGAGTGGCGAGGGAAGCGGCCCGGACACGGACCTGCCAGGGGGTCTTGAAGCCCAGAGTCAAAGCACGTTCGCCTCGGCTCTCGCCGCGTCGCGTCCCGTTCCGTCGTTGTCTTCTGCGGCGCTGGCCGAGGCGGTCGCCTCTGCCAACGCAGCTGAGGCTACCGCTTCTGCCGCCTCTGCCAACGCAGCTGAGGCTACCGCTTCTGCCGCCTCTGCCAACGCAGCTGAGGCTACCGCTTCTGCCGCCTCTGCCAACGCAGCTGAGGCTACCGCTTCTGCCGCCTCTGCTGCTGCTGCTGCTGCTGCTGCTGCTGCTGCGGCGGCAGGTCGCGATTCGAGCGTGCCGCCGGGTCCGGCCGTCTCTGGCGACGCCATTCTTCCCCCGGCTCGCAGCGACTCGTCCTCGTTTGCGCTGGATCCTCCGTCGTCGAGCTCTGTGTCGTCCGTCGGCGGCGCGTCCTTTTCCGGGGCGTCGTCGACGCGCGGCGCCATGGTCTGGCCCTTTGGCGGCTCGACGGCGCTGCCGCACCCCTCTGGCTCCGAGCGGCACGCCGGCTCGGCATCGCTGCCGCACCCCTCTGGCTCCGAGCGGCACGCCGGCTCGGCGTCGCTGCCGCACCCGTCTGGCTCCGAGCGGCACGTCGGCTCGGCGTCGCTGCCGACGTTTGCTCCGGCGGGCACGTTTTCGGCGCCTCCGCCTCCTCCTCCTTCGCTGGCGGGTCTGTCTCCGTCGCCCCCTTCGGTGTCGACGCTGGACCTTCCCTGGCCGGACGCGCGCGGCGCGTGGCGCGAGTCGCCGCTGGACGCGCCCACGCGGCTGCGTCCGGCGCGCGCCGTCGATCTGTCGCGCTCGCTGCGCAGCTGGGCCGTCGGCGAGGCGGCCGCCGAGGCGAGGCGCAGCGGTCGCTGCGCCGCAACGGCCGCGGGGTCGTCGTCCGAGGCGGAACGGCTGCCGGACCGCGTGCTGGACCGCATCGACGCGGTCGTCACGCTGGGTGGCGACGGCACCATGCTCTGGGCCTGCTCGCTCTTCGGCGGACGGCCCGTGCCGCCCGTCATCTCGTTCAGCATGGGTTCGCTCGGGTTCATGACGCCGTTTCCCAAGCGGGCCCTGCGCACCGTGCTGGGCAAGAGCCTCAGCACGTTTGCCGAGTTTCCGCTCATGCTGCGACACAGACTCTTCGCCAAGGTCATCCGGTGCGGAGAACGCGCGGGAAACGGCCAAGGGGGCGCAGACGGCGGAGGAGGCGGCGGAGGGGGCGAGCGGGACGGTTCTGGCGTTCGAAAGTCGCAAGGCGCGGAAGGTGGATCGGCTGCTCCCTCCGCCGCTCAGGCTTTTTCAGCTCCGCCCGAGGGCGCCTCGTCGGCTGGCTCTCCTCCGGCTGGTCGCCCCTCGACCTCGGCACGCACCCACGCCCTGCACAACCCCGAGACGCTTCTGACGCCTCCTCCGCACGCCGCGTTGCCGTTCCCGTGCGACGACACGACCGAGGCCGTCATTTTGAACGAGCTTGTGATCGATCGCGGGCACGGCAGCAACCTGACTGCGCTCGAGGTGTACGCGGACCACACGTTGGTGACGGAGATTGCGGGCGACGGTCTGATCCTCGCTACGCCCACGGGCTCGACGGCCTACTCGCTCGCCGCCGGAGGGTCCATGGTGCACCCGGGCGTTCCCGCCATTCTTTTCACGCCCATCTGCGCGCACACGCTTTCCTCGCGCCCGCTGGTCTTCCCAGAGCACGTGACCATCACCGTCCGCGTCTCGCCGGGCTCGCGCTCGGGCGCCTTTCTCTCCTTTGACGGCAAGGGACGCGTCCGACTCGAACCGGGAGACGGCGTGGCGGTCAGCACCTCCGAGTGGCCCGTGCCGACCGTCTGCAACCTCGACGCAAGCCTCGACTGGTTCTCCTCCGTGCGAGACAACCTCAACTGGAACGTGCGCATCCAACAAACGGACGGAAAACTCGTCATCTAAAACGCACGCAGCGCGGAAGAAAGGCGCAACGGGAAAGAAGAGGAAGAAGAAAATGATGAAGAAGAAGAAGATGCTGAGCAAGGCAGCGACGGCGAGGAAGAACAGAGGGAAGACGAACGAGCGTCAACGTTGTGGACTTGAAGATGCGCCCGTCCTGAGCTCTGTTTCAGGCTCCGCCCGGTCGCCTCGTTCTCTGGACGCTTTCGATGCACAGCGAGCTCTGGCGCGTTTCTTCCACGACACGCTCTGGCGCGCTCGCCTTCCTCTTCCCCCTGCGGCTGCGTTCGCCATGTCCCCCATGCGACATGTCATCTGGCTTTTCGTCGCCCTCTTTGTGCGCCTGCGACGCTCGCTGCGCGCACCCCCTTCACGTCCCTTTTGTCTCGGAACCGCTCGGAACCGCTCGGAGTCCGAGATAAGAGGGATGGGCTCCACGTTCCCCCTACTTCCCCCACCCCCGTCACCTTCTTCCCCGTTCTTTCCCTCATCCGCGCCTCTCTCCTCTTTCGTACCGCCCAAGCACATCCCCGGGACTCTGCTCGCTCCCAGCCCCTGCGCCCCTTCGCGTCTGAGCACCGTTTTTTTTTCTAGCTTGCGCGGCGCTTCGGCCCCCGTTCGCGCCGATGGGCCGACGCACAGCTCCCTTTCCGCGGCCATCGCCGCGTTGGTTTTTTCCTTGTCTTTTTCCGCTTCCCTCACCCATTGCTCGTCGTCCCTTGGTTTCTCTTTTTCGTCAGCGGCGGCGTCCCCCCTGCGGCGGCGTCACTGTCCGCAAATTCACAGCAGGGAATTGACAAAACTGAGCAGAGGGAAAATGGCAGTGGCTCGGATTCGGCGCGTTGGCCGCAGAGCGAGATGAGGGCTGGAGCGAAAGGAATCGGAAAGCAGACGTGCCGATGAAATGCGAAAAAACCAAGCGCGACCGAGGCGGAGCCTTGAGAAGGAATCGTGCCATCGCACGATCATCCACACGGCACTGGATCGATTTGGGACATGGGGACGAGATGGGAAATAGATTTTCAAAGTTCGCAGGAACACGCGAAAATTGCGAAGAAATCAGGAAAAATGTCAGAAAATGAAATGCATCGAGGATTGGTAAAGCCGCAGGCTCGGAAACGCGCTGCTGGCTCCTTGCCATTGCTCAAAGAGCTGAAGCATAGAGTAGCATTCACAAAACGAGTTCTAGGGCACGGCGACGACATTGCACGGCGACTGCTCGAACAGGCTGTTGAAAACGGAAGACCTTGCCCTACCTCCGTGCTGTCAAGCGCAGCGCTTCCATCTTCGTTGCCCTACGCTTTCTTTCGCGTCTTCCAAACCTCGCCACTTTACCACTCGTCGTCTCGCTGCGCTTCTGCCTCTTGTTGCTCACGCAGCACGTCCGCAAAGCCTTCCTCGAGATCCCTCTGCACCGCCGCAGAGTCGAGCGCTTTGGGGTCACGCTCCACCACGGTCTGCACGCTGTCGACGGTTTCCCTCGCGCTGGCGCGCCTGCCCGTCGCGTGGCCGTCAAAAGGCACGGTCAAGTCGATGCCAAATTCGGGGGGAGGGCGCGCGCCGCCCAGATGCGCCAGGCGCGCCTCGGCCTCGGCGGGCGAGAGCCGCCCGGACAACAGCTCACCGACTACGGCCCAAGCAGCTGCCTCGACGTCTGCCGCCGATGCACGCCACCGCTCGGCTGTTGGCCGTTGCTCTTCGCGCAGGACCGCTCGCACGGCGTCGTACGCGCGCTTGAGCTCCACGAACGCCTCGCCAGACGAGCCCGCCTCGCCTCCGCGGTTCTTGTCGGGGTGCAGCGCGCGCGCGCGGCGCAAAAAAGCGGTGCGCAGCGCCGGCGCGTCCAGCGCAGCGTCGGGCGGCAAGCCGAGCGCCCGCAGGCTTTCGGCGAGCGTTGGATCGGAGACGGTCATGTCTGCCAACAGAATGCGCACGCAGCGGCGGCGCGTCGAGGGAGCGATCGGAGTGCGGCGGCCAAGGAGATCCGAGCGTCCACTCCGCGCCAGCACCCACGCGCGCCGCGCACAAGCGTCCTTTGGTCTCCCTCGGTCGCGCATCGAGCGCGCGGAGCGAGAGAAATACCCACGCGCTTGCAGACGTCTTGGTGCGTACATTGGTGCGTTATCGAGGAACTCTGGTCGCCGCGAGGTAGCCCAAGGCCTATCGCAGTCGGGTTTTAAAAAATCGCTGTTTGTTGGAATCTGCGACCAGAGGCCAGCACTCGGGTCGGGAAGAGATCGGCGCTGAGCAACGCTCGGCAAAGAATGGTCGCTGTCGCGCCGCGAAGTGGAAAAAATAGGCGACTGCACGCCGCGAATGATGGAATCGCCGAGGGCCCGCACAGCAGGGTTCCGCGGGCGTGGAGAGGGTGCGGTGGCGAGTCGGAAAAAGGCTTCTTCTTTGGTTGCAACTCTGCCTTGCGAGCGTGGCGACCCGACGATCGCCTGCAAATTCTCCGCCCGCGAACTCGGAATCAACGAGAGTTCGCGTCGGCCGCTTCTGGGCAGGACTGGTCGAGCGCGAGTTCGACCTTGCGCGCCGCCCCTCTGTCGTCGCTCGCCCCCTGGGCGATCCACCTCTCCTTCCCCCCTTCTCCGCTGTCAAACTGCCCGGGCGCGCGCGGGAAGCCCACAGCCGACCCCACCCGGATCGGGCTGCCGCCGCATGCAGCGCCGCCTGTTGCACGCGTCCAACGACGCGGGCATAGCACCGGCTTGCAGCACGGTGGTCGGGGGAGCGATGGCGTGCGCGGCGGCCCCCCCCCGGCCCGAGGCGTTCCGTCCCCCTCCCGGCGTGCGGCTGGTTGGGGGGCGTCCGCGATCCAGCCGCGACGGATCCTGGCGCAGGGGGCCGTTCCGAAACCGCGCCGCTCGCAGCGTCTGGTCGAGGTAGTCGTGGTACCATCTTTGGGCGGTCTGCGTCTCACGGGTCGCGTCGAGAACCGCCGGCGCTGGTCGGCGATGGATCGCGCGAGCGATCGATCGGCAGCGCGGGTCGGCGGCGGGGAGGCTTCGCGCCACGGCTCGCGCGCTTCTGGAAAGCGGGGAGAGGGGGGCGCGGAGTACAAGAGGCCGCTGCATGCCGGCAGACGTGCGTTTTTCGCCCTTCCGCGCGCTGCCTACAGGCCGCGGTCGTTCGCTCCACCATCAAACGCCGGACTTCAGGTACCAGAGCGCCGCCCCGGCCGACCGCCGGGCCGCGCCCTCGTCCGATGGTGCGTCTGCCTGCGTGTCGTCGCTTGGCAACCTTTTCGGCTTCTCCCTCTTTGCGTTGCCCTCCCGGCTGTGCTCGTTTTGCGGATTTGTCTATTTTTTTTTTGCGTTCGTGGGGACGAAGAGTTTTTGTGTCGCCCCAGTCCTAGCGCCCACAGCCAAGGGCATGTGCTATGACGATCGACTAGCCTGTCGGCTGCTGACCCCGTTCGCGTCGCTATGAGGATCCTTTACTCAGCTCATTCTGTGCTAAGTGATGAAAACTTTCCCTATTCTGCCTGAGCGACACTCTGTTTTCTCTCCTTTTTGGCCCCGCAATCGTGCCGTCCTTTTTGTCCCTGCCGCGCGGCGCCGGCGCATGCGGGTCGGGGGTGCATGCCATGGTGGAGGCGTCGGCGTCGCGCCCGGCGGCGCGGCGGCCTCTGTCGAAGCGGGATGATGACCCACTAAATCACTAGGTCCGTGTTTCCTATTGAGCAATGCTCATGACGAATGTGAATTACGTGATCCGCTTCCGATGGCCGCGTCTCCCGAGTTAATTTGGTGTTTGCCGATCCTTCTCTCTTGTATCTGCTGCGTGGTGCCAACCCTCTCGTTTCCGCTCCTCACTGCAGTACGCGCTATCTGGAGTTTGCACCCTTGTGATCATGTTCTCAAGGGGTCTTTGCTAATGGTGCGTGCATTTGCGCTTCTGCGGTCATTCTTGGCGTCTCTGGGGCGTTTGGCGTGCTCATGGGCAGCGTTGATGAAAAGGAGATTAAATGGACTAGAGTTTCTGAGCCCCTAACGGGGCGGAGACGTCATCTCCGGCTGAGCGCACCACGAGCCGCTTTGGGCCCACGTCGGTCCTTGCCACCGTGGCGGGTGTGTTTGGGAAGTTGGGCTCGTAAATACGGCTTCTATTAGTTGATGGTCGCGGTTTTCCGTGCGTGCGCCATCCGTTCCCAGAAGCGAAAGTGCGCTCTGGAGCACGCTATTCTGGGTGGACGATATAGGCCGCATCCTCTCGGAACGAAGCTCCCGGACATTTCTTGTTCTTGTTGTATTCGACGGGTGCATGCTGTTTTCCACCACTTCGTGCTCACCTCTTTTCTTGTTGTGTTTCGCCCCGCAGTCCAGCTAGCTGCACGCGTTCGGTTTGGTCAATGTTGGTTGACATACTTCTCGGCGTCATCATGGTGCGTGTTTGCGAAAGATTGGCGCTTGGCGTTCGCTGTGGAGACGGTCGAGCGTCGGGTGCTAGCCCCATCCCCTGCTCAACATAACTCGCAGCAAGAGTGACGGGTCAGGGCTGATCGGGTAGTCTTGCCCGCCTCTATCGTGGCGGTGCGGGGTCTCAGCCCCACCCCCACATGTCCATCGATTGCATTCTGAAGTGTATCCTTGTTTTTCTTTTTTTTGCAGACCATGGTGCGTGTTTTACCCGACGACGAGCTTTGGCCGGGATTTTGCGGGGTCGGTGTGGGCTGTTATGTACGTCGCCTGGGTGTGCCTACTTTATCTCCCGCTGAACGACAAGCGCGACGACGATTCGAGGTTTGTCTGAGCCTTCGGGCGCTGACGCTACATGCCTCAACCAAAACGACTTCTCCTTCCACTGAGCGCTCGTTCTCTTCCTGGTCGTGACGATGCTGCGCGGGGCTCTCCTGGCCTCCTCTTGCCCACTGGTATGGGAGCGCGCATTCCTGAACCGTACTTGATTTATGGCACGCTATTTGATCTTTTCGATGGCAATGACGAGTCGCGTGAGAGGCTTCCTGGCCCTCGTATGTCTGACGACCCATTGCGGGTCGTGCGACGACTCAACGCACGTCTGAGCCTCTTTGTTTGACTGGAGCGGTGGTGGCGTTTTGGTCGTGACGATTGGCGCGGGGGGCTTCCTGGCCCCCCCTTTCCCATGCTCTTTGGAGCGAGGACTGTAGTCGCCCTTTCAGAACCTTTTGACGACTTTCCGACTCTTTTCTGTCTGTCTTGCGCTTGGCCTGGTGACGATGAGTTGCGCAGAGAGGCTTCCTGGCCCTCATTTTCCTATGCTTTTTGCAAAGGTGGACGTGCGCTCTCCTGAACCTCTACGGTCAACAGCGGAAACGCTGGTTTGGGTCATGACGAACGGCGCGAGGGCCCTCCTGGCCTCTCTTTTCCCGAGTCGTCGCTAGACGATCGACGGAATCTGCCCTTTCCGAACCTCCATGCGAGCACCTTGCTCGTCCTTCTAATTGTTCTGGTGGTGATGAGCTGCGTGAGAGGCTTCCTGGCCCTCGCTTTCCGAGTCGCCTTTAGGCGCCCTGGACGACACGCGCACTCCTGAACCTTGCTTACTACAAATTTCTTCGGTCTTGATGATTGGCAAAGAAGGCTTCCTGGCCCTCGTTTTCGGAGCGTCTTTTGGGACGCGCTTACCGACCCTGCCTCGTCTGAACCTCATCCCTTTCATTTCTTCTTCTGGTTCCCCGGTTATGACGAGTCGCACGGAAGGCTTCCTGGCCCTCACTCTCTGACGACGAAGTGCTCTCGGGCATTCGTCGACGAAGACACGTGCTTTCCCGAACCCTCCTTTATTCGCCTAGCTCTGATGAGATGCACCGGGGGCTTCCTGGCCTCCCCTTTCTCAGCGCTCCTGGGATGACCTTTGTGCTTTCTGAGCTTCGTTCGTGCCGGAACCTTGTTTACTATTCGATTCTTCCTGTTTCTTACGATTGGTTTCCGTTTCCTTTCCGTGTGCAGCGTGAGCAAAGCGCTCAGCGTATCTTTCGGTCGTTTATCGCCTTGTCGATGTGGCTCGGCATGATTGGTGCGTGCGTTTTTGCGACACTTCCGATGGTCATCGATATCTTCCACATCTGCCGATGATGAATTGCACCACTTTGCGCAGTGGCGGGTCGCGTCCGGGACCCTGCTCTGCAGGAGAACCCCCCCGGACGTCCGCCAACGGGCCGCAACCGGCGCGGCCTTGCCGCAGTCTGAGGCGCCGGCGTCTGTGCGGGTGGATCTGCGCGGTCGTTAGTACTTCTTTGTATCTCTTCGCGCTTTACCAGCAGCCTGGGATGATAGTTCCAATAAGGGCGTTTCTCAAACATTCGCAGTGCCCGCTCTAGAGCTTTCGCCCTCGCCAGGGCTTGAGAGCTGATGCAGCACACTCTTCCTTGGATGTCTGACGGCTCTGGTAAAGCGCTCTCTTTGTCGTGTTTCTGTTCGTTTGTATGCGTTGTTTCCTTCTGACCTTTGTTTTCCTTCACTCTCTTGCAGTCTCTGCGCCATACGTTTCGGCGGTTTTTGGGCGCAATTGCGTCTGTACAAAATGGTGTTTTTTGACGCCGTCTTTTCGGAAACAGTATTAGTCGTTTTGCTGAATTGTTTTGCAGTGGATAAAATACAACGGGTGCGGTGATGGAGGGATATGATGGTGGCAATCGTTTGCGTATCAATGTAGCGTTCTTGCGCGCACCGCTGACGGATGGTCGGGCGTCGTTTGGAACTCTGGTAGGTCGTTGATGTGCTGGGTAGATTCCTGCCGCTTGTGGGTGGCCGCGTTTGCACCGATCTCTTTGCTGCGTCCCATTTCTTGCGAATACGCTCGGCGTTCCAGCACTCGACGAAGATTTTCACGCGAATGCGTGCGACTTGAAAGGCGCGTCGTGGGACGAGAGTTGGAGACGGGGGTGAAATTACGGCTCGGCGTTTCGCCCGCGCCTTGGCCCGTCGGACTCGTCGAGTCGGCCGGTCCGCCGGAGCTGCCCGCGCGCGCGCGCACACGGAAGATGCTGCGGCCGCGCGCGGCGGCATCTCGCGGCAGGTTCGGACTTTTCGCCGGCGCCGGCGGCGTCGCCGGCAGGTCTTCGCCATTTTTGCGCGCGTGTCGCAAGGCGCAGGCTCTCGCTCGCCCTTGCGAGGCGAACCTCGAACTCTCGCGCGCGAGCGCGCAGTTCTCCACCCACCGGCGTTTGGTCGAACGCTGCCCGCTTTTCGCCGCTCACAAGCTGGTTTCGTACGATGAAGGTGCGCAAAGTCGATCGATGTGGACCGACGGGCGGTCGTGCGTGCTCGGCTGCGCGGGGGGGTCCTGAGTCTACGAGCCGCGTCCCGAGCCTTGTCCCTCCGCGGGGCAAGGGCGCGCGTTTGCGCGGCGGCGCGCTCCCTTGCCCCGTTGGTTCGAGGGCGGTGGTGGGGGCGACCGGGCCTTTAGCGTGGCGTCCGGCCTGCGTCGCCTAGCCGGGCTCCAGTTTCGCTTTGCGTGGACCGTTTGGTTCGCTTAGTTTGGGAGCTGTCTGCGGCGCTCGCGGGCGTGCGTGCGCCGTCAGCGGCGTCCCCGCCGGGTTCCCTTGGGCGCTCTTCTCCGCGCCGTGCAGCGGCCCGGGAGGTGCGGCTTCCCACGGTTCTGTCACGCCGCGCGCGCGGCATCGCGCGTCGACGCGGCGGGGCCGGGCCGCATCTCCGCGAGGGGCACGAGGGCGCGCGATGCGGCCGATGCTGCCGATGCGACGTCGGAGCATCGTCGGCACGTGGCTCCGCGCAGCGTCGAGCGCCCGGCGAGTGGACAGTCGTTTTCGCCGCGCGGGCGCGGCGTTTGGCGATTTAACGCGAGCGGCGGCGAGCGGGGGCAGGTAGGCGGAAGGCGCGCGGAGATGCCCTGCGATGGGGAGGGGGGAACTGGTGGTGGGGGGGGTCGGAGCTTGGAATCGGAGCGGCATATCGCTCGCGGGCGGCCACCTCGCGCTGCGAGGTGGGTGTCCGCCGTTCCGGTCTCGCCCCCGTGCCCATGGCCGCGTGTGCCATGGGCGCTGTGTCGGTGTGTGATTTCCCCCCTCGCTCACCTTGTGTTATCTCTCGTCTTGTTCCCGCGTGTTTTGTTGTTGTAGTTTGGCAAGCGACTTCAGTCTGAGGCGTCTCGTTGCGAGCCTGGGACGTTGATCGACTACAAGGTGCTCAAGGCTGCGATCCGTTTGGACGAGCGTTCTGGGGATCCGTCCGCTCCAGAGTACGAGCGTGCTCGCGAGTCTGAAAGTTCCCGCGCTCGCGGCGCGTTGCTTGCGGCTGCCGAGCAGGTCGAGGAGAAGCTCATGGTGCAGATTGCGCGGGGGCACGCCGCCGGCCGCGGCGAGGGGCTGCCGCCGTCGCCGTCGTCGCCGAAGACGTCTTCGGCCTCCGGCGCGGCGGCTCCCGCGGCCGTGTGCGTCTCGACGCTTCCTCGCGCGCGCGCTCTGTGGCGCGCCGCGACGCTCAACCGCGTCGCATTGGTCAAGGCCGACAAGAAGCGCGCGCGTCGTGCGGCCGGCGGCGGCTCGCCAGCGGCGCTGGCGGCCCTGCCGGCGCGGCAGGCGCAGGCACGTCTGGACGCCCAGGCGGCGCCCCGCCTGGCGCGTCTCTTGGCCCGCGCCGAAGCTGCGGACGCTGCCGCCAAGGCGCGCATGCAGGGCAAGCCGCAGATGCACGTCACCATGTTTGCCCTCGCACCCGATGAGGGGCCTCGAGACGGCCAGAGGGACGGCCAAGCGAGCGACGAGACGGCCGGTGACGCGCTCGGTGACGCGGCGCCGTCTGCTGCCTCTTCCGGCGCGGCGCCCTGCAATGACGTTTCCGCTGGCTCCATGTCGGCGACCCCTTCGTTTTTGCGATCTTCGTCGACGCCTCTGCAGAGCGTGACGTGTCCCGTCTGCCTGGACGTGCTGTGCGCCCCCGTGGTGCTGCCCTGCGCGCACCGCTTTTGCTGGGGCTGCCTCGTGGCCCACGCCGCAGCCACCGGCCGCCGCGAAGCCGGAGCCCCCGAAGCCTGGATCGGAGAAACGGCCGCGCAAGGCGAGGAGGGACAGGAGAGGGAAAACGGAGAGCCCGAAATGACCACCGATTCGGCGGCAACGACGACCGAAACCGGCACCGGAAATGGAAATGCAACCGGAACCGGAAATGGAACCGGAACCGGAAATGGAACCGGAAATGGAACCGGGGCGGGACCCGAGACCTCGCCTGCATCTTCTGCGCCCTCGACTGGCTCCGCCCCCTTGTCGTCGAGCAAGCGTCGGGAGCTGTCGGGCCGCTCGCCCGAGCGGGCCTCCGAGTCTTCTCCGCAGTCTCCCTCGACGCCTCCCCCGTCGCGGCCGTCTGGGCGGCACGCATCCTCTGGCGCCGCACAGGGCGTCCCGTGCCCGCTCTGCCGCGCCCGGCACCCGCTCTCCCCCGAGACGCTGCACGTCGACGCGACGCTTGCCGCGTGCATCGACGACCTCCGGGCCGCCGTCGAGCAGGGCCGCAAGGACACGCAGAGGAACCTTCTCGAAGAAGGAGTCGTGCTCGACAGGACGCAAGCCGCCCAGGGAAAGGGGCACAGGGAAGAGGGACTCGAGACGACTCCTTCGACGTCGGCAACCGCCACCCCGGCGCCCTCGACGCCCCGCTCCACCGCTCTTGCTCCCGCTTCCGCCCCGTCGGCCGCCCCCTCCGCTCCGCGTCCGCCGCCCATGCACTTTGGGTTTAGCGAGCCGGAGAGCGACCTCAAGCCGCACGCCGCCTCTTCCGCCGCGGCCCCGCCTGCCGCCGCCCCGCCCGCCTCGCCGAGCCGCTCTGCCCCGTCGCGCGCGGCCTCGCCGCCGCTGCCGCCGCTCTCGTCGGCAGCGCAGTCGCCGTTCGCGGGCGTGCCCAAGTCGCCGCTGTCGCCGCCCGCGCTCTCGCACCGCTCGTCGCCCTCGCCCCCGCCCCCGTCCTCGCCCCTGTCCTCGCTCTCGTCGGCCTCGTCGGCCCAGCGCCGCGTGCCCTCGCGTCGCCCGCCGCTCCCACCCTCGAGCCGCGCGCGCGCGCGCGCGGGCGCCAACGCGCTGCTGCCCCCGACAGGCAAGCCGCGCCCTGCGCTCACGCTCGTGCTGGACCTGGACGGCACCATGGTCTCGTCGGTGCGCGCCGGGTCGGCGCGCGCCCGGCAGACGCCCGCAGAGCTGGTCGCCTTTGTGGCCGCCGAGGGCTCGGCGCTCAATCCGGACGGCGTGCTGGTGCGCGTCCGGCCCGGCCTGCTCGAGTGCCTCGCGCGCGCGCGCGCCGCGGGCTGCGAGGTGGTTGCCTGGACCGCAGGCCTGCGCGGGTACGCCGAACCCGTGTTTCAGGGAATCGACGCGATCTGGAAGGAGCGCGCGCAATTGGACGACGCCGATCGCGCGGCCGAGGCGGGCGGGGCGTTACCATGGTCGTCGTCTCCCGCCACCCCGGGCTCTTCTCCGTCGTCGTCTTCGGCGTCGTCGCTCGTCCATCTTCCCGCCTTTGACCACGCCCTGTACCGCGACTCGTGTTCTGCGGCGCCCGGCTGCGAGACTGCCAAGGATCTCTCGGCGCTTGGTCGTCCGCTGGGCCGCTGCCTGCTCGTCGAGGACTCTCCCGCGGCCGCGGCGCTTGCCGGGGGCCGCGCGCTGCTGGTCCCCTCCTTTGCCGGCGACGACCCGGCCGACGACGTGCTGCCCTCGCTGCTGGCTCCGCTCGTCGAGAAGCTCGCGCGCGACCCGCGCGACGTGCGCGACTCGCTCCCGGACCTGTGGGTGGTCGTCGTCGAGGAGGCCGAGAAGCGCGAGCGCGAGGCTCGCGAGCGAGAGCGCCGCCAGCGCCGCGAGCGCGAGGAGCGCGAGCGTCGCGAGGCCCGCGAGGCGCGCGACGGCTGGGCCGCGAGGCGCCGGAGCCTCCAGGCCCTGCGCGCCGAGCAGGCGGCTGGCTCGACGGGGGGCGAGGTCAACGCGGTCGGCGCCTCGGCGAGGGAGCCCGTGCCGCGCTTTGCGCCGCCGCGGCCGACGGCGGCGCGGGCCGTGCAGCCGCCCGAGGCCATGGCCGTGGACGAGATCGCCGTCTCCAGGGCGGTCTCTCCGGGCGAGGGCGCTCCTCGCGATCCCTTTGCCTTGGGTGCGGACGGGGGCTCCCCGTCCCCCGAGGCCGGGTCGTCGTCCGGGATCGCGGGCGGGACGGACAATTGCGTCCGCTCTCTTGTCGTGTTGGATTTCGACAAGACGCTTCTGGACGCCGACGTCGGCGAGGCGCTCGCGAGGCGCCTCTCGCCCGAGCACCTCTCGACGCTCGAGGCTTGGCCGGAACGATCCAGCTGGGTTCCGGCCACCAACGCCATGCTGCGCGCGGCCGCCGAGCGCGGCGCCACGCGCGAGCGCGTGCTCGAGTGTCTCGCGGACGTGGCGCGCGAGCACCTCTCGGCCTCGGCCCGGCGCCTCCTGGATCAGGTGGCCGCCCTGGGGCCCAGCGCCGAGGCGCACGTGCTCTCCGACTGCCACTCGGTCGCCATCGAGACCATCCTCGACTGCGCGGGAAAGCGACACGCCGTCAACGGACTCTGGACAAACCCGTCCTCTTTCGTCCTCGACCTCTCGGGACGACACGTCTTGAGAATCGAACCCTTTTCGGGACGCGGAGGTGACCCGTTCCCGGCCGGGTCCGGAGCCGACTGCGACGACAAGGAAGAAGAAGAAGAAGAAGCGGGAGAATCGGGAGATGGGCGCAAGCGCGGCACGTTGGCGGATGGTTCTTCTTCGTCTGCCGATTCGAAGAGTGCTTTTGAAGAAGACGGCACGCAGAGGGCCCCCTCGACCTCGGCTGCCCACGAGGCGGCCCGAGCGGCAGCGGCCGCGCCCCCGCGCCGCCGCAGCAGCGGCCTCATGGCTCTCGCACGCGCCTTTTCGGCGACCTTTGCCGGCGGCAACGCCACCGCTCCAGCTGCTCTGGAAACTGCGAGCTCTTCGGCACCCCCCCCCTCTTCGAAAGCTCTTCCTTCCTCGGCGCCTCTTTCCTCTTCCGCCTCTCTTCCTCCGCACCACGGCTGTCCCCTGTGCCCTCCGAATCTGTGCAAGGGCGCCGCGTTGCGTCGCCTGCGCGTGGAGCGTCCGTTTGCCCGCGTGGCGTACGCCGGAGACGGCGCCGGCGACCTGTGTCCCGCGCTCTCCCTCGGCCCAGGCGACGTGCTGCTGGCGCGACGCGGACACCGGCTCGCGCACATTCTCGCCGAGCGCCGCGAGCAGGGCCTCTCCGTGGGAGGCGCCCAGATCGAGCTCTGGGACGACGCCGAGGACCTCCGAGCCCTCGTCGAAAAGGCCACCCGCTCGCAGCTCGAAAGCGACAGGCTCGCCACAGCCGCAGCCGTCGGACCCCTCCTCGTCAAGGCGCCCACGGCCCAACCGGAAACCAGCGGCTCCTTCGAAGCGTCTCGCGACTTCACTCGAGGCTCGCTCAACTCGTCCAGCGAGACGACTCGAGGCTCCTTCGACCCCGCGCCATCGGTCGCGTCCATGTCCCTCCCGGGCTCGTGCTTTGCCACGCAACCGCCCTCGGAAGATGGAGGCTCCGAGGCACCCACGCCACGCGCAAACCCAGACGCACCCATCGACGTCGACCGCGAACACACGGCCATGCTCGCAGGGAAACTCTGGGCCTAAACACGCGCGCAAACGCCGGCGTTTCCCGTCCCCGATGGCGTGCATTTCTCTTCCTTTTGCCGCCACTCTCCTCCACTCTTCTTCTTTTTTCCATCGCGCCCCGGCGCTACGTCGTGCGCTTTGACACAATGCCGCGCCAGAACGGCAAAGCGCACCTTGCACCGCTTTGCCGCGTTGCTGCATCGTCGGGCGTTTTTTTTTCCCCCATCGCGCATCGAGGATGCGCCCATCCGTCCCCACCACACCTCTTGCCCTCTTGCCCCTTTGTTCTTTCTTCGTATTGCCTGTCCCATTCCTTCCATTTCGAGCCGCGCGCTCCCTTTTGATTTCTCCGCTCGCGGCGCGCACAGAGGAGGGCGCCCAGAGTGCCAGAGCCGAGCGTCCGCCGGCTGCGGGGCCCCCGCTTCCCCCCCCCCCCCTCCCCCCCGCCGCTCGTTTTCCCGGGCCGCCCTCCCCGCACTTTTCCCCCAGTCCACCGAAACGCACCCCGAGCGTCGAGACCGCAGTGTGCACTATCCGATGACTGGGAGAGAGACGAGAACGCCAACAGAGAGGGAAAGGGCAACCGAGGAGTGTGGTTGGTTTCGCAACGGTTGGGACAGCGCAATATGCGGGCATCCCGGCGCCCTCGGCGCCTCACCCGAGGCAACTGGCGAAGCGGCGTCGATCGCCATTTCGTTTCAATTCGTCGCCTCGCCCCTTCTCGCTTTGCGCGTCGACATGCCCCCTTTGCACGGGGCCGCCCCGTTCCGCCTTTTCCATCTCGTCTTTTTTTGTTGTTGCTTTTTTTGGTGCGTTGTGCGGGTGAATCGTTACAATCCGGAACGGAGCGGCCCGCCTCCAGTCTCCGTGTCGCGAGCTGCGGGGTCCAGAGGATCCCTTTCCCAGCCGACCCTCGTCCATCCACACCACCTGAAAAAGTGCGGGCTCCGCGCCTGTCTCTGCGTCCCAGCTTTTCAGCGGGCGCGGTCCTCGTGCGCCTCTACAACGCCTTCCGTTGCAAATGGCTCCAGCCTTATTGCTCTTCTACATTGACCTCTTCTGCAAATGGCTCTGGCCCTCTTGCTCTTCTCCAGAGGCTTTGGCTCCCTTGGTGTTCTCCTCTGCTGCGACGGTTCTGCGCCCTTTTCCCTCGTGGGCTGCGTTCCGCGCGCGTGATCCCTTGGCATTTCCCCCTTTTCTCTCCCTCTGTGAAGCATGGCTGCACGCTGCGAGTGACGACTAGGCTTCTCCGGCGCCTGAGAGCGAGGCGGACGAGCCTCGTCGGCGCGAGCCTCCCTGGGTGCCTCCCCTGGCGCGGCGCGCGCCTGCGCCGCGCCTCGCGCGCGGCTCGGGGACGCCGGCGTCTCCTGCTGCGGACGTTGCGGGCGCCGGCCGCTGCTGGGGTTGCGGGTAGCCGTACACCCAATAGCCCTGCGGCGCTGCGACCGACTGCGGCACAGCATAGTAGGTGCAGCCATTGAACGTGTGCGTGACCACGTTCGGCGGGAGTGAGCGACCAAAGGCGTCCACGGCGGCGCCCGGCTGCGCGCCCGGGCGCGGAGGCGGAAAGCCGCTGCCGCCCGGCCCCGGGGCCGCAGCGCCCTCCGGCGGTGCGGGCGCGTAGTAGCCCGTCGGAGCCCCGACCGCGGCGTAGGCGGCCTGCATGCCCACGTACGGACTTGCGTACGGCGAAGCAGCACCTTGCTGCTGCTGCTGCTGCTGCTGGGAGAGCGATCCGGCGCGCGAGAGGGGCGCCGCGGGCGGCGGCGAAGGTCCCCTGGAGTGCCCTTGCTGCGGGAGTCCGTCCGGGAGTTGCGGGGAGCGGGCGTCGCTGCCGACGGAGGAGCTCGACCGGGAGGGCGAGCCCACGTGCGGCGTGGCGGAGAGCGAGGAAGAGGCCGGCAGGGCCTGGATCACGGGCGTCGCGGGCATCTGTCGCTGCAGCTCCGAAAACGAGCCCACAGAGCCGCTGCCCTTGTCCCTCCCATGGCCCCGGCCCCCAGGGCGTGGCGGGGCTGCCTGGGCAGACGGAGCCTGCGCTTGGGGTATGGCGGCCATGGCGGGCGCAAAGCCCCCCTGAATGGGCACGGCTGCAAAGTAGCCTCCCTGCGGCGACGATCCGGCGGCGACGGGGCCGGCCAGGACTCCGGCGGTGGCGGGCCCGGGGGCTGCGGGGGCGTAGTAGCTGTAGTAGCCGTACGTGCCGTTCGGCCCCTGCACCAGCGGCGCGTAGGACAGCGCAGGAGGGGCGCCGTAGGCATAGGCTGGCGCGTACGCCTGCGGCGGCGACGAGGAGGCGGTGGTTTGGGACGACGAGGCGAAGACGGGAGCCGTGGCGGGCTGGGCGTAGGGCGAGGGGGAAAGGACGGAGGCCGTGGCGGGCTGGGCGTAGGCTGCGCCCGCTGCCGTTCCGTCGGCCGCCTGGCCGCTCGCCTCGTCGACCGCGCCTGCGCCTCCGACGGCCGACGAGGAGCGCGAAAGCGATGCCGAGACCGAAGAGGTCGGCGTGGCCGCGTCCTCGGCCGCGAGATCCAAAGCCCCCAGACTGCCGGGGGAAGCCGAGCCCGGAGAGCCCTCGGCGGCGGCGGCAGCGGCGGCGGCGGTCGCGGGCACGGACGACGACTTGATCACGCCGTGGCGCGAAGACGAGACTTGGCGCGTGAACGAGGCTTGGCGCGCGGATGAGGCTTGGCGCGAGGATGACGCTTGGAGCTCGCCCGTGATGCCCCTCGGAGCTCCTCCTTTGCCGACCTCGCCGCTGCCGTCGCCGTTCGCTCCGCCGAGAGGGCAGGGTCTCGCTTCGGTGCCCCGGGCGCAGGGAGAGGGCGTGGAGACGAGCGGGGCTGCCGAGCCAGCCGCCTGCAGGGGAGGGGGTTGGCTGACGAAAGAGGAGGCGGACGAGAGGGGGAGATGCGGGGCGTAGGGTCCCGCGACGCCCGAAAAGGAGCCAGAGTGCGCGCCGTGCAGGCCGGAAAAGGACGACGACGAGGGCGAGGCGTGCCCGTACGGCGAGACAGCCGTCAAGCCCATGGCCGCAAGAGCAGAGGGGTGCGGCGCCTGGAGACCCGCGGGGTCGCCGTAGCCCAGAGGCGGCCCAGGCGCGTAGGCGAACGAGGCCGAGCCGGAACGGTGCACCAGGCCCGCGGGCAGGTAGGCGGCTGCGCCGGGAGGGGGCGGGGGGCCGGCGCCCGTCGGGGGGCTGCCGCTCACGCCCGCCATGAGGTGCGCGTGGGGGTGGGCCAGGGGGTGGTGGGGATGCGGGTGGTTGGGGTGGTGGTGCGAGGAGGAGCTGGGCGGGGGCGGGGGCGCGGCCGCGGAGAGGGGATGCGACTGGTGCTGCGGGTGCAGGCCCATGCTGCCGCCGCTTCCGACGGCGGAAAGCGGGAGATGCTGGATGTGATGCGGATGCTGGTGCGTACCGAGTCCTCCGAGCAGCCCCGGGATGGCGTGCGCGCCCGGGACGAGCGCGGCGCCCGGGCCGCCTCCGGCCAAGGCCGCGCCGGCGCCTCCTGCTGCGCCACCCAGGGCTCCTCCCGGGGCGGCGGGGTCGCCGACAAAGCTGGCGGGGAGCTCTCCAAAGCTGGCAAAGTGCTGGTCTTCGGCTTGTTTGAGCACGAGGAGCGAGACAGCCTTCAAGATGCCATCGCGCGGGCCGGCGACGGCCACGACCTTGTGCGTGAGCGGCCCGCGGGTTGGGTCGCCGCCGACCACCCGGATCGAGGTGCGCGTCTCGGCGGCGAACGCGCGGATCGTGGCGCCCTTCTTTCCGATGATGATGCCGCACAACGACTGCGGCACGAGCACCTTGGCGAGCAGACGCGGGGGCGCGTCCGGAGCGGGGAGAC
Organism: Prototheca ciferrii; assembly: GCA_003613005.1. NCBI lineage: Eukaryota > Viridiplantae > Chlorophyta > Trebouxiophyceae > Chlorellales > Chlorellaceae > Prototheca > Prototheca ciferrii. The sequence goes on from PEIA01001000.1 coordinate 25,481, forward strand.
GCGAGGAGGAGGCAGACTTGGAGGCAGTCCTGCCAGAGGGAGAAAGCACGGCAGCAGAGACCTGGGATCCATCCCCGGGCCCAGACGCGCCCTCCGCCTCGCCGTCGTTCTCAGCGCCGCCGTTGCTGCCCAGGGATGTTGGCGGGGCGGGCGCTCCAGCTCCCTTTTTGCCGCCCTTGACCTCGGCCTCGCCCACCACGGGCGTCTGAGGCGAGAGATCCGCCGACGCCGGCGAGACGGCCTCCCCGAGGGACTGGACCTCCCCGCCGCCTCCTCTCCCGCCCCCACCCTCGCCCTCGTCCCCGCCCTCACCCCCGCCCTCGGCTCCGCCCTTGGCCCCCCCCGCCTCGGCGTCCCGGGCGTCCTTGCCGCCGCGGCCGTTGGAGGCCAGGGGTGCGACGCCTTCGCGCACGAGCTTGTCGAAGACGAGCGCCAACGCCGCCACGATCTGACGGAGACTTCCCGCCACCAAAAGCGCGCGCTCCTGCGTGCCGGGGTAGACCTCGGCCGCCTTGGACAGCTGGATGCGCGCATAGGTCTGGGACTGGAGGTCGTTGATGTTCGAGCCGCCACGCCCGATGATGGAACCGGCAGCGGCGTTCGTCACCAACAGCTTGACGTACACCCGAGGATCCGGAACGCTCGAAGCATCTAAAAGGGAAAAGGGAAGGAAAGGAAAGGGAAGAAAAGGGAAGGGGAAGGGGGGGGGGGGGGGGGGGGGAGGGTGTGAGGAACAGCGCTTGGACAAGGCCGGAAAGCGAGAGGCCGAGGGGCCGGGGGGCGAGGAGAGGGCACGCAAGGCGCAGTGAAGATCGCGCGAGCGTGGAAGCAAGAGTGGGCACAGACGACACGAGCGAGAATGAGTAGGTGGGAGAGTGATCAGGCGCGGAAGAGCGAGCGTGAGGAAGACCGAACAGGAAAAAGAGTGCCCTCTCCCCGCGTTCCGCCTCGCCGTCTCCGCCCGCCACTCCAGGTCGCGTGTGTCGGTTCCGCAACGGCTGCCAGACCGCGCGTGCCGCCCGCGGTTCGATCCCTTGAGGCTCCTCAAACGCTCCACCCTTCCTCTCCTCTGCGCATGGCGCGCGCAAAAAGCTCTCTCGCGACGATTCCGTGCATACGAGCGCTCCGCGCGCGCCGCACGCACGGCCGTCCAGCCAAGCGGGAGCGCGGCTTCCGCGAATCGCGGACACGCCGCACGACTCTCGGCTCCGCCGCACTCTGCCGCGCTCCGAGTTAGCCAACCTTCAGACCCCACAGAGATGGCAATACCTGCCAGCTCTCGGGATGCGAGAACACGAGAAAGCTCAACGTGCATTCCAGAAACTGTTCACAGGTCCCCTCCGCGTCGCCTTTACCCGACAGAAACGACGCCGAGCTCCCCCTCCCCCTCCCTCTCCCTTCCCCCCACCCTCCCTCCCCCCTTGATCCGCGTCCGCGCCGAGCCATCTGTCTCTTCCGGGCGCGCGCCCAGGCCCAGCTCGCGCCGGCGAGCCGGTCGGTCACTTTCGACCGACCGCCGCGCGCAGACTCGAAAATCAAACGCCGACGAACGCAAAGCGCCACTCGAAACGCGAAAACGATCTTCGGAACGGAAAGTCGACGGGACACGGCAGCTCGGACTGGAGTGCGGGGCCGCTCGCTGGTTCGCGAGCAACAACGCGGCCGGCAACGCGGGCGCACTCGGTGCCACTCGAGACGCACGGCGCAAGGTGCGCCGCTCCGCGCAATGCCGCGAAAGAACGCGCACAAAAGCAAGCAACACGAAGCGCGTAACAAACGCGAAAGTCGCCGAGCAACCCTCGCGCACTCGGGTCCGCCTTACATCCGCGGAGGAGCCGCCCCCCCCCCCCGTTCCCCCCTCCCCACCCCACGATCCCAAGGAGCGCGGCCGCGAGCCGATCCGAGGCACCTCTGTCCCGAGGGCGCGAACGCACCGAGCGTCTCCGTCAGCCAGTTGCGCATGGATGCGTCCACCACTGCATTCGGCTGAAGCATCGCGGGCGGTTCGATCGCATAGGATGAGCTTGTCGTGACCTGGGCAAGCATACGAAGAGGGGGGGGTGCGGGGGTGCAAGGGAGGGAGGGGGGCGGGGGTTGGTTGGTCGGTTGTTGGCCCGCAGGCAGGGCCAGGAGCCGGGGTGGGGCCAGGGGGTCGGGGTCCGGTGCTCGGCACGGCACGGCGTCCGGGGTCCCTCGTTTGGGGCTCGCCTCGGGGCGAGCCCCATACGAGGTGCAGCGAGCACGCGTCCTATCGCCACCTTCCGCGCTCCCTGAGCACCTGAAGTTTTGAAAGCGCCGACTGGAGCTCATCGACGCTCGCAGCGGCGAGTTCCGGTGCGTGCGCGTCGGCCGCCATCGGCCGCGCTCGGCCCTGCGCCGGACGAGGGAAGAGACAACCCAACGGATGCCCGGGAGGGGCCTGCAGTGCGTCGGGGAACCCGCTCGCGGAGGCCGGAGAGCTCGGCGCCCCAATGGCGGCGAACGTACCCCTTTGCAGCGGCGAGAGTGACGAATAGTGCGTTCGTTTCGGCCTCAAGCCTTGCCATCGCGTCGCGCGCTCGTCGCGTCCGACAGACCGGACGGAGCGGGGAGGGGCCAGCGCGCGTGGCGGGAAATCGATGCCCGGAAACGCGCGAGCCGCGGTCGGCTCGCCCCACGCATTGCGCGCTCTGCTGCCAGCCGTCGCCCAAACCGCCAGAAATACGAGCTTCCTGGCGAAATCCGATGCCTTGTTGAGGTTTCTCGTTCGAAATTAGACCTCCCCCGAGGCTTTTTCGCCGCGACGCCCTCGCTCGCTTGCTTCCCCCCGCTCCTCCCCCTCTCTCGCTCGGCCCAGCGCGCCCCGCGTCGGGCGCGCGCGCCGCCGCGCACCCCCTCTCCCACGCGATCAAGGCGCGCGCGCGGCAGACTCGCACGGCGCTCTCGCTCGGCCTCTCGCGTGCGATCTGCGCGTCTTGCTCTCGTGCCGGTCTCGTCTGTGACTCTTTTTTGTCTTCCTGTGCCATCGAGCCGGCGGATCTCGGCGTCGCGGGTGCAGCACCGCGTTTTCTTCGCCCCCGCTCTCTTTCTCCTGGCGATCCACCCCCCGGGCGACCGACGCGAGCCCGTGGCGGAGGCGTTTGGAACGTTTGCGATGGCGTCGAGCCGTCCTGTGGCGGCTGCGCCCGCCCCCCCTCCCTTTCCTGTCCCGACGCTGGCGTGGTTGAGCGACGCGGGTGGGGTTTCCACGCGCTTTTCGCTGTCCGTGTACTCGAGTCGGGTGGTGGCCACAGCGACGCAGACCGGCGCAGTCGGAGCGGCACTGGAGGCTCGCGCGGACGAGGCGCCCGGCGGCGGCGTGGTTTTCGAGGTGCGCGAGGCGTTTGGACCTCGCGAGGACGCTTTGGGCCAGATCGCGGCGCGCCAGGCCTGCGAAAAGCTCCTCGAGGTCGGCACGCCCTTTGATGCGCCGCTCCTGCTCCTCCTCGGGCTCGGCCCCGAGGCCCGGAAAAACGCGCCGAAAGGCAGAGAAACCGTCCGAGAGATCGTCAAGGAGCTTCAGGAAGGAGCCAGAAAGCTCGTCGGAAAGAACGCAATGCGTGACGAGAGCGCGAACCCAGGCGACGAGTGAGCGTGGCAGCAGGGCACTGCAGATCCCTTGCGGGTGGCATCCCTCAATCAACAAACGCTCCCTAGCCGCGATCTTCGTTCGTCATCGAGTTCCCGTTAAACGTCGAACGGGGCACGGATCGTGGATCCCGTTGGGGCAAGCGGGGGTAAGAAATTGACGCTTTTCGGGATCTTTGCGCCGCCCCCCAAAGCTCCCGACGTCCCTGTGGCGTCGACGCTCAACGATGCCGCCGCCAGGTTGGTCCGAGTCCGTTCCGCTTTGCACGCACCCTTTCGACGCGCGTCGAACGCTTTGTTCGAAACGTACACAATGTTTTTTTTTTGCAGCGTGCTTTGCAGCTGCTTTGCGCTGCACTGCTTTCTTTTCGTTTTGCTTCATTTCCCTCCTGCTCCCTCGTCCAGCCGCTCAATCTCATGCAGTCCATTTGTGCACACCCTATCTTTTCTTTTGTAACCCGCCGCGCGCGCGATTTTTCTTTCGTTGGTGTGTTCTCGTTCTGCTGTTCGTCCACGCATTCTTCTGTTCTCTGAGGGTCGGATCCGCCGCGGCGGGGCAGCCGAACCCTCCCATGCCGCTGCGATGCCCCGCTCGCCTAGTACCGAGATAAAAGGAGACCGCGGGGCAGCTCCCGGCCCGAGGGCGACGCCGAGCGAGAAGACGAGGATGATGATGACGCAGACGATGCGATGGCAGGTGGGAGAGCGGCGGTCGTAGGGGCCCTTGAAGCCGGAGAGGCACGCCTCAAAGGGCTGGCGGGCCGAGTGCACGACCGGAGGGAGCGAGAGCGCGAGGTGTGGGGTAAAAATGAAGCAGAGCACGAACAAACAAACTGCCCACCGGCGTTGAGGTAGGAGACGGTGCTGTCGGGAGGCGTGCTCTGGGATCCAGACCACTGCTGGTCGAGCACGTTGCCGTCGCCCTGGTCGTATCCGTAGGCCATGGTTCCAAAGAGACCGGTGAAGAAGCAGGAGAGGAAGGCGACGAAGAAGACGGCGATGAGAGCGGCGACGTTCATGATGCGTGCACCGGTGCAGCCGGGAGGCATCTCGGAGAGCAGAGACATCACGATAGGCTGGAGGTAGAAGGAGAAGAAGAAGAGCAAACGCGTTCGCGACGTCGATTCCGCTTCCCTGATTGACCTTTGCAAAGCTGCCGTCCTTGAGGGCGGGCAGTCACCAGCGCGAGGACTGGATGATGCAGACGAGCATCGGGTATAAGACGGAGAGCGTGGCGAGTGAGGCCACGGTGTCCAGTACGCGCAGCTGCAGGGGAATGCAGAGCGGAAGACGATGAAGAGCGTGTAGAACACCATGATGGCCAGACCTGTGCGGTAGATGATCCAGTCCGGCACGCGATCGTTCGTTCCCATGACGAGTGCGGTGGCACCGGCCTCACCGACCTGTGCAATTCCACCGACGAGAGCACCGACCATCAGGATGGCGACGAAAAGCTCGATGATGCGCTTGTAGATGCGTCCGCTAACGACTTTGGAAAGGGCCTAGTACGAACGGGCGCCCGCGAACCGGTCGTCGCGGACCAGCAGCGCACAGGTGCGGCAGTTCATCCAGGCGATGATGCTGACGACGAGGATGCTGCCCAAGAAGGCCCCGGTCTGGGCATACGCATACGGCATGGGAGAGATACGCTTGCTCGAGACGAGGAGAGAGAGGGGGAGGAAAGAGTCAAAATCTGAAGTGGGAGGTAACCCTGCAGCACGAAGCAAAGATGCGAGGAAGCGACCGGAAAAAAAGGGCTCGTGGCCCGTGACGGCGCAGCGAGGGCAATCGACATCGCCAGCCGCCGACGAGCACGATCGATGTGAACGGGAAAGGCCGGCAGCCGCGCGCGACTGCCTCAGACAGACCGGCCCGCTCGGCGCGCCTCCCTCGGGCCGACGGAGGCTCCTGGAACGCGATCGCGGTCGGCCCAACAAGCGAGGGCTGCCCGCAGCCCACCCGCCCACTTCCGGCTCCCGCGTCCGACTCTCGCGCACGTGACGCAGCGTTCCTCGATCCGAACGGCGTTCATCGAATCGGCGTAGCGGGGTGCGCACGACTGGCACGCAACGCGCCCTTGGTCCTGGACGGCGGAAACGGTGTTCCCGCCGTTTCTTCCTCGGCCTCGGCATGCAACGGTAGCACCGATCAAGCGAGATCGAATCCGCTCGGCCCTTTGCCCGAATCCTGCCGGTGCGATCCTCGTTCTCTCCACACGTTCTGTCCCTCTGCACCGAACGTGAGATCGCGCGACAACATACACGGGCCGCGGCAACGAAACGGCGAAACTCAACGTGGGGTAAACACAGGCAAGGAGCTGCGGAGAGCGAACAACGAAAACAAGGGAGCAAGAAGGAAGGGCGAGAACAAAAAAGTATGGGGTAAAAGAGGAAGAACGCGGCAGCGAAAAGGCGATCAAGGTGTGGGACGGAGAAGAAAAAAACAAGCACACAAAAAGGCCGGAGAAAGGCACGTGGAAAGGGGAGGACGAACGTGGCGGTTTGGGCGAGGGGTGCAGGAGAAGAGGTTTTGGATGCGTTCGAGACGGGGCAAAGATGCGTGCAGAAAGAAGCGGAAAAACAAAGCCAAAACCAAGGCAATGCGGCTCTTGTGTGCACGCTGCACGTGCGTTTCGAGGACGTTTGCGAAGAGCCTGTGACACGCGAATTTGCGGTCGAATCTGCGGTTTGCGGGTGGCCGCTTCGCCAGACAGCCCGCATTTCGCTTCTCTATCTCCCGTCCGATCAGGATCAGACTCTATTTCAGAGCGTCGAGAATCGCACGTCGTCTCCTCCTCAGAGCGTCGAGAATCGCACGTCGTCTCCTCCTCAGAGCGGCGAGAACCGCACGTCGTCCCCTCCTCCCGGGTCGTCGGCGTGCGGCGACTGTCCCGGCGAGCCGGTTCCAAACCACCCTCCAAAGCTCGCGCGGTATCGCGCATCGTCGCGCGGGCTAGGGCGTCGACGCGCGGCCGCGGCGCCGCCGCCGGAGGGCGCTCCGGCCTGGCGCCCCGAGCCTGGCGTCCCCGCTCGGCCTGTGCCGGGGCGGGCCCGGCGCTCTGGCGCGCGCGCGCCGCCTCCGGCAGAGTCCCACAGGCTCCCGTCCGGCGTGTCGCCCAGGGAAGGAAGCGGCGTTGCGCTCAGAGACGGCGACGGCGACGACGAGTGCGAGCGGCCCGACGGGCCCGGCGCTGGTGGGGCGAGCAGCGGCGACAGCCCCGGGGGCAGGTGCGACGCGAGGCCGCCCGGCGGCGACGCCTCGCCGCGCGCAGCCGCGCGATGGGCCGCAAACCCTCCCCACGCGGGCGGCGAAAGACCCAGGGGAACGCGCGATCCCCGACCGGACGGAAAAAGCGGATCGCCCCCGGTCTCGGGCGTCGCAGCGGCAGCGGCAGAGGCAGAGCCCCAGCCGGCGGCGCCCGACGGGCCGCTCCCGGGCGTCCCGGCGCCCTCTCGCCCGCCCTGGTCCGTCCCCGGCGTTCCGGCGTCTCCCGCGGCGGCTCGCGTACCCCAGCCGGCGCTCGTCGCGGGGGCGCGCGGCGAGACCACGCTTCCGCCGCCGCGAGCATCCCAGCGCTCTCCGTCTCTCATGTCCGCGCGAGAGCCGAGCGGACTGTCCGTCGCAGGCTCGCCCGCGGGGCTCCACGTCCGGTCCGCCCAGACTGGCGGCGCCCCCGGCCCCTGGGCGTCGCCCGGAGCCTCCCAGTCCACGCCTCGCCGCTCGTCGTCGTCCTGCTCGGCCGCGGCCCAGGCCTCCGCTTCGCCCGCGCCTTCATCGGCCTGGATGAACGCCACGAGGCGGTCGCGGTAGGCCAGCGCGGCCTCTTCGTCGCCCTCGAGGTCGCGGAAACGCTCGAGGTACCGCGCCGCGCGGCGCGCCCCCGGGTCGGCGCCCGCGTCGGCGTCCGCGGCGCCCGGGTCGTCCGCGCCCTCGGCGAGGTCTGCGGCGCCGTCGGCTTCGGCGGCCTCGAGGACGAGCGAGTGGCACGCCGCGGCGGCTTCGGGACACCCGACCTGCTCATAGAGGTCTGCGAGCGCTTCGAGCGCGATGCCTTCCGGGTCGCCGAGACGCAGCGCGCGCTCGCGGCACGCGATCGCCTTGGCGAGCGGCGAGGTTGGCGGGAGCCGCGGCAGGAGGCGCGACCGGAGCGGGATTTGCGGGGGCCGGGGGCCGCGCGTCGTCGCGCGTGGCCGCGCGCACACCCCTCCTCCGCTCGGCGCTCCGATACGCATGGATTCGAGCGCGATTCCGGGCGATCCCGCGTCGCTGAATTCTCCGAAGAGCGGTCCTCCTGCGCGTCGGTCGGCACCGGTGCACTCTCCCGGCGACCGGGGCAGCGATGGGCGCTCCCGCGCTCCCGCTGCGACTGCGTCTGCGGCGCGCGCTCGGTCTGCCTCGGTTGCGCATGCGGCATAGCACCCTGCGAGTGCGTTCCAGAGCCTTGCGTCGTCTGGGTTGATGGCGACGGCTTTCGAAAAGTGTCGCATGGCGTGCGTTTTTGCGCCCATGAGCTCGTAGGCTTGCCCCAGTCCGAACCAGGCTCTGTAGTCTCGCGGGTTTGCATCGAGGGCTGCCCTGTAGGCTCCGCAGGCGGCCGGGGCTGCTTTGAGCTCGACGAGTTCGTGTCCAAGGAGCGTCCAGGCGGAGACGCAGGTGGGGTCGACGCGGATGGCGTTGCCGAAGCAGGCTGCCGCTCGCTCGTGGTCTCCCGCGAGCCCTCGCCTGTTGCCGAGGGCGCAGAGCGTCTCGGGCCTGCGGGGGTGTTCCTGCAGGAGCCTGTCCGTGAGCTGCGCGAGAGCCGCGGCGTCTTCGCGCACGTACAGAACGTTCGAGAAGGCGTCCATGTCCTCGACGCGGTGCGGCTCGAGCGTCAGCGCGTCCTCGAACAGCGCCTGCGCGGCGTCAAAGTCCCGCAGCGAGTAGTGCGCTCGGGCCGCCAGGGCTGGGACCGACGACGAGCCGGGAAACAGAGCGGCGACGCACGAAAGCTCCGAAAGCGCGCGAGCGGGACGGTGCAGCTCCAGAGAGACGTGCGCAAGGAAAAACGAACGGAACACGGCAGAGACGCCAAACAACGCAACTGCAACACACGGGAAAGAGAAGATCACGATATGAATGAATACTGGCATGAGAACGAGGAAACGCGAGGGAATAAGGAAGAAAAAGGAACGAGGAAACGCGAGGAAACATGAGAGAATTCGAGAGGACGCGAAGGAGTGTGGAGGGGGAGGGAACGAGGGATGGGAGGGAAAGAGGGAAGGAGGAGGAAAAGGAACGAAAGCAGGTCGGGCCCAATCCATCGCACTCTCTTTTCCACACACACACGCTCTCTTCCTCTGTCTGCCTGTTTATATACGCATGCTCCATCATCCCCACATCCAAACATAGAGCCATCTCTCTCTCTCTCTCTCTCTCTCTCTCTCTCTCTCTCTCTTGAATTCCCCCCCCCCCCCCCCCCCCCTTTCTCTTTCTCTTTTTCTCTCCCGTGAATTCGTGGCATTCGCACCGTCTTCATCTGCTTCTTCAACGGTGTCGTAGCACGAGACGAGGGCCTTCCAGGCGCCCCAGTTGCCCGGGCGCAGACGTGCCGCCTGGCCCAGCAGCCGTCGGGCACGTGCCGTTCGACCCCGGTCCAGCTGAACCAGGCCGGAGAGGTACAGCAGATACGGACACGACGACGGCGGCTTGTGCGAAGACGACTCGCCCGTCAGAGACGACGCGTCCGCGCCCTCGTTCGACCCGGGCCCTCGCGCGGCGCCCGTCCCGGCGCCTCGAAGCGCCCGTGAGAGCATCTCTCGCTCCTCGCCGCGCTCCTCAGCGTCGCCGACGTCGACCCCGAGCTCCGCGAGCGCGCGCTCGACGTTGGCGAGTTCGGCGTTGCTCGCCTTGCGGCCGGGCGCGGCGGCCGCCGCCTCAAGGTCGGCGTCCCGCCGCCGGCGCTCGCCCGAGAGGTAGAGGCAGAACAGGCGCAGGAAGCGAGACCGGTCCGAGACGTGGCCCTCGAGCACCTGCGCCGCAGAGCGGTACTCGCGAGCGTCGAACAGCGTGCGCGCGTACGCGAACGTGTCGTCCTCGACGCGACGCGGAGCCCCCTCGGAGCCGTCCGCCAGCTCGACGCCGCCGGCGACAGCCTCGTCCGGAGCGAGGTCCATGCCCGCCAGCTGCTGCGCCGCCCACCGCGCCGCGTGCAGAATGCCGCGCTCCTGACATTCGCGCGCCGCGCGCCGCAACTCTTGAGCGACATCGACGAGCGTCGAAACGTCCGGATCCATCGCGATCGATACGAGAAAGCGCCCTCGCCGCGCACACGCCGGGCGCGGCGTGGGCGGGCCAGGGCGCGCGCGCGACGGTGCAGGCGCGCACGGCTCGCGAGCGCGGACGCAGACCTGCACGCACGCGTGCTGCGCGATTGCTGCGCAAACTCCAACGCCTGTCTGCACCGGAGCGCTGCGATCGCAGCGCCATCGCTGCGAGAGCCCGGATCCCGGAGACAGACGCGCGCGGCCGGGCGCCCGCGCGCGCCCGCCGAGGCGGTGCGGGGCGATCCCTGGGGGGGTGGGGAGGGGGTCTCTGGAAGTGTCGTTGCCGAGGCCCCCGGAGAGCGACTCGACCGCTCTTCGTACGATTGGAGCTCGACGCCCCGTCTGCACGGCAGCTCGACGGCCGATCTGCATTCTTTGCGTCCAAAACTCGCATCGCACCATCATCTTCGTACGTTTCAGAGGGTTACATGGCGCCCGTCGCCCCGAAAAGGGCCGCGCGTGCGCAAGCGAGGCGGGGCGAGGCGCGTCGCCGGTCGGGATGCGAGGGAGGGGGGGGGGGCCGAGCGCATCCTGGCGAGCGCAAGGAAGGGAGGAGGAGCGAGAAAGTGGCCGGAGAAAGAGACCACACGAGAGGACAGAAACACACGGCGCGCGCGAGACGGGGGAAAGGGAAAAGGGAGAAGAGAAAGAGATGGAGCAAGGGGGGGGGGGGAATGCGTCAAAAAGGAGAGGCGTCAACGTAGAGACGAGTATCCACCGACTCTTGCTTGCAGAAGAGGGAAAACGGGGCGCAGCGCCGACTCCTGCTTGCAGAAGAGGGAAAATGGGGCAAAACTCCAATCCCTTGACCTGCTCAGGAGGGTGGGTCCCATTGCGTGATTCCGGTTTGCGAGTTGTAGTAGTAGTTGCGTCCGTCGGGCGCAGAGTGCACCTGCCACGGCGAGGCTTGGGCCGCCGGGGCGGGCGCAGGCGCTGGTGCCGTCGCCTCGTCCAGAAGCGTCGACGAAGGCGCCGCGGAAACCGACGCGTACGGAGCAGCACCCTGCGGCGTCTGCTGAGGCAAAGGCGCACACCCAGCCTGCACAGGCAGCACAGGCGAGGGAGCGTACGCGGGCTGCTGCTGCTGCTGGAATGAGGGAGCGTAGGCGGGTTGCTGCTGCTGAGAAGAGGGAGCATACGTGGGTGGCTGCTGCAGAGAAGAGGGAGCGTAGGCGGGTTGCTGCTGCTGAGAAGAGGGAGCGTAGGCGGGTTGCTGCTGCTGAGAAGAGGGAGCGTAGGCAGCCTGTTGCTGTTGCTGTTGCTGGGGCTGTTGCTGGGGCTGTTGTTGAGCAGCGTAGTTGCCTTGCCCCGGCATGCCGGGCGCCAACTGGCCGTACGCCCCCTGCTGCACCTGCGGCTGCCCTTGCTGCTGCTGCCCTTGCTGCTGCTGCTGCTGCTGCATGGGGGGCGTTCCGTAGACTCCGGGCTGCGCCGGTGCGCCTCCCAGCTGCCCGTACCCTCCTCCTCCCTGGGCGTACGGCTGGGTGCCGTAGGCTGCCGCCTGCCCTCCCCCCACCGGCGCCGCGTCAAAGGGCGCGTAGGCGGGGACGACTCCTGGAGCCTCGCCCGCGGAGACCGAGCCGTACGCCCCCGGGATGTTGTAGGCGCCTCCGCCGTAGGGGCCCGTCGCAGCTCCGACCGCTGCAGAGCCCGCAAGTCCGTCGTAGGCGTAGCCGGGACCTCCGCCGCCGCCGCCGCCGCCGCCGAGGGCCTGGCCCTGCGCCGCGTAGCGGTCGAGACGCACCGGCGGCGGCTCGAGGCCGGAGCGGTAGCCCAGCCGCGCGGAAGAGGCGGCGCTTGCATAGTCCGGCTCGCCGTAGCCGCGACCGACGCCCGCGCCGACGGCGTCGCCGAGCACGCCTGCGGGCATCGCGGCGGGGCGGGGGTACAGCCCGCTGCCGCCGCCTCCCCCGCGAGGGGCCCCTCCACCTCTGGACGC
>PEIA01001001.1:0-10330 GCA_003613005.1 Prototheca ciferrii
GGGGGGGGGGGGGGGGGGGGGGGGGGGGATGCGGCCGGGAGGGGAAACGCACCTCGCTGGTTCCAAAGCTAGGGCTGTTGGGATCCATCCCATCGGGAGAACCGCCGTAGAAGGTGAGCCTGCGCAGCAAACAAAGGGAAGAGGACGGAGTCGTCACGCGATTCAAGCTTGGGCGCGGATGGAGGGCGCTCGAACACCCGTGGGAAGCGAGCGAGCAGAGCGCCCGATCGAGCGCAGAAAAGGGACGCCCCAGCAAGCGTTCGCGTCGCGACTCGACGTCTAAACGCACGTTCCATCGGTCCAACCGGTGATCGGAGAGACTGCGAGCGCGGGGGCCGCAACGAGCGACGCGAGCGCCACAAGGGCCCAAGCGCGCGAGACCATGGTGCGTAGCGGAGCGTCCGAGAAGGGCAAGCAGAAGTGCGATGCGAGTCGCATCCAGAGGGAAAGCGGAAAATCTCCCCGGAAAACAACTGGCAGTCGGGACGATCGCGCCGCCACTTGTGCTGTCGCGCGCACCGCCGCGTTGCTGCCGTCGCGCCCGACCGCAGGGCTTCCCGCCATCCGTAAGCCGCCGGGCGTCGGCGGCCGTCAGACCGACGTATCGCGCGTCGAGCGCGTTGTGGACGGCAAACCGCGAGGCAGGCGGTCGCTGGGTCGGCGTGTAATGTGTGTCAAGAGCGTTGCCGAGGTCGAGGGCTTGGGTGATGCCGCCATGCGGAAGGAACGGCCAAGGGCCGCCGTGGGCGCAGGCGGTCGGGGGGCGCGCGGGGCGTACCCGGGCACGCGCTGGGGCTGCGAGGCGGGGGCGGGGCGATGGGGCGCGAGCCTCGGCACGCGGCCCGGGGGCTCGGGGACCATGCTACAGCCGCGCGCAGCACTGGCTCCGCGTTCGCGACCCGTCGCTGCGCCCTGGTCTTCCGACCTCGCTGGCTCGCCGGCCCTTCGTGTGCGCGTTCAAGCTCCGCAACCACGCGGTCGGTCGTTGGCAACGGCCGCGGCCGCTGCGCGCTCTGGGGGAACTGGACGCCGAGCGCGCATCGGCGAGCGAGCCCGCTGGGGGGAGGGGCGCGGGGGGAGGGCTGGGGGGGTGAGGACCCCGTGGAGGGCGCAAGACATGGAGGGCGCCGAAACATGAGGGGTCGCCATGAAGACGCGCGCGCCCTGGGGCAGGCCGAACTACGTCACGCCCGGGTGGCGGCAGAGCCCCGGAGGAACGGTGGGCCCGCAAAGTTCGGGTCGCGTCACGCTCTCGTAATCGAGATTTCACGGTCGAATTCAGCTCCCGGTCTGGGTCGTACGGACGGGGCGCGTACTGCGCTGCCCCAAGCGTGAGTCGCCCCCGCCCCGCGAGCGCAAAGGCACGCGGGGCAAGACGTCCTGCCGGCGCGCGCGCGCCCCACGAGGGGGGGGGCGTGGGCCGCAGCCCACGTGGGCCAGCGGCCCGCGCCCCTCGCGGCCCCGCGTCCGCGAACCTGGGCCGCAATTGTACCCACCGTCGCGCTCCAACTGCTCGCACGCGACCACGGTGGTTGTGGGTCGTGGCCATCGCATCTCTTTGTCGCTCGGTGCGTCGGAGCTGCTCCGAAGAGTTGCGGGGCTGCCTCGCGGGGCTGCGAAGCGCCGGCAAGCAGCGGCGGGACCTGGGCCACGCGCGCGCGTAATTTCCCTTTGCGGTCGATGTTGTCTGACGCTGGACGCGGTCCGGCAACCGTCCGGTTCGTTCCGTCTCGCCCGCGGATTGCCGCACGCAACGCAACAGAACGCGTCCGGCGGCCGTTTGGGGGCCACCCTCTGCGAGGCCGGGAGGGGTCCTGCCCCGCGAGGTCCCTCGGGGGGCGGGCCGTCTGGCGCGCGCGTAGGTGCGGACGGGCGGGCAGGCTGACGGCCGAGGGACTTTGCGACTCTCGGGCGCCCGAACCTCGGTGCGCGCATCCTGCTGTGCGACTGGACACGCTCGACGGCTCGAGACGTACGTGAGCTGGTCTCACGAACGCGTAAGGCGACGACCGCGTTCGAGTTTCCGCGGTTGCCCCAGCTCCGGCTCGCCCCGAGGCTGCCCGGCGTCGCCAATCCGCCCGGATCGCCGCATTGCCACGTCGGGCCGCCGTGCCGGGGGTTGCGGAGGAGGCGAGCCAGCTTCGGAGCGATGCGCGATCCGGCGAATCGAGCGCGGCGGGCGGAACGCACGACATGGCCATGTCCTTGCTCGAGCGAGCGCAACGAGGAGAACGAAGCGAGCGGCAAGAGGGGGAGAAAGGGGAGGGGAGGATGAGGGTGTCAGGTGTGGGTGAGAGCAAGGGGAGGAACTGCCCCTTTGCCCGTCGCGGATGCTGCTTCGACGGCGAGGTAGAAGCGCTGACGCTCCGGAGACACCATGACAGGCGAACGAAGAAGCGTTTCAGACGACGCCAGGGGCGACACCGCCGCGACGAGAGCGCCCGGGCGCTGAGACGGGCCTGGCCACTACAGGGGGGGAGATGGAGGCGGGTGGAGGGGTGAGGCGGGGAGGAGGGGGGCGGGGGCGTTCGGCGTCGTTCGGTGCCGAGTGAGCATCGCCGAGGTTGCAATGAGGCGAGCGAAGCGTTTGCGCGCGTTCGGAACGCATTGTGCCTGCGGCGAGAAGCGAAGCCCGCAAAACTCGCTGCGTGGATCGTCTTCCCCCTCTGACGGTTGCCACCTCTGCCTCTCTTCCCCCTCGGACTGCCGGTCCTCGAAACTTCCCCTCTCTTCCGCCCCCTTCTGCCATCACGTCGCTTCGCGCTCCGGGTCTTTTCCTTTTTCTCCCCAAACCGCACCAATACGATTTACAAGCGGAGCCAAGCCCGGCGCAGACGCAGCACGGACGCAGACGGCGACGGTGGCAGCGCATGAGAGAGAGAGAGAGAGAGAGAGAGAGAGGGGGGGGGGGAAGGTGGAGAGAAAGGGAGAGAGGGGGGGGGGAAGGGGGGAGAGAACGGGAGAGAGGTTGGGGGTAGGGAGGGGCAGAGGGGGCGGAGAGGCCGGGGGCAGCAAAAGGCAGAGGGGTCGGAGAGGTCGCTGGCAGAAAGGGGCAGGGAGGAGAGGCTCGGGGAAAGTAGAGGCCGGGTGCAGGGGGGGAAAAGCAGAGAGGCCAAAGGAGAAGCGGCCGAGAGCGGAGAGAAGAGGAGGGAAGGCTCGAGGCAGGAACGGGAGGGCAACGGTAGAGGGGGGATAAGCACCTCCCTTTCGTTTCTGTGCGTTTCACCCCCTGTTCGTGCGCCTTCTTTCTCCCCCCCCCCCCCCCCCCCAATCTCCCCGGATTCGTTCCGTCGGCTTTTGCTTGTTTGCCTCAGCCTTCGCGCACCGTCCTTCCCGCCGCGTCTGCCTCGCTGATCTGTCCCCAGTGGTCTCCTCGTCCTTTCTGCACGGCGCGCTCGGCAGACTCCCACGTGTCCCCCACGCGTCGGAGCTCTGCGCCGCCTGCAACCTCCGGCACTCCGCTGCTGGCCGCGGCCGGGCCGGACGCCTCCCGGGCCATGACCTCCCACCCCTCGTCCGTCTCCCCGCCCGCGTCCTCGTCCTCTCCGTCCCCCTCCGCTTGGCCGCTCGCGCCCGCGCGCGCTCCCTCTTGGCGCGCCTCCTCGGGTTCCTCTGGTTCGTCGGCCTCGGTGATGATGTACTCGCCCTCGCCTCTGCCTTGCAGGTTGAGCGGCGATGCGGCGTCTGCGGCGTCGAGCGCGCGGTGCATGCGCTTCCAAAAGGCGCGGACGTCCATGGCGCGGCACACGCGCGCGTTCGGGGGCTTGCCGGTGACCCCGAAGACGTCCACGACGGTGCGGCCGGGCGAGAGCTGGGACACGAGATCGACGTCCACTCGGAGAGGAGAGGCCGAAAACGCCTCGGGGCACAGCACGTAAGCCACCGCGCAGGGGTCGTGCAGGGGCGGGTCGCGGAACTGGAACACGTCGCGGTACGTGGACGCGAAAAACGTGAGCAGACCGTGCACGGCACCCCGGAAGGGCGTCGCGCCGTTCACGTTGCCCCGGTGCGGCGAGCGAGGCGACGGGGGGGAACGAGACCGAGGCGACCACCCGCCAAACCGGTGCGGCGGGGGAACGCCCCCACTGCCCTCGAAGGAAGATGAGGAGGAAGAAGAAGAGGAGGAAGAAGAGGAGGAGGAGGAGGAGGAGGAGGAGGAGGAGAAAGAGGCCGATGAAGACGAAGAAGCGTCCGCAGAGCCCACGCGCGTCGCAGAGGACCCGGACGACCCGTGCAGGGGCCGGCCCGCACACGCCCCCTCCTCGCCACGTCCCTCCTCCTTTGCCCAGCCGCGCCCGGGCAACGCAGGTCGCGCGCCCGCGGAGCCCGGCGGGAGCCGCTGGGCGGCCTCGGCCGCAGGCAGCTCGCGCGTCGCTCGGCCATCCGGGCCCAGCGCGACGGTGCGCATGGCCTCGATGGATCGCTCGGACACGAGTCCGACGGCGCCCGAGCGGGCGCCCGCGACTGCCAGCGCGCCGGCGCCCCCGTCGGCGCGCGCAGGCACCAGTCCGCGCGGAGGCTCCGGCAGAGCCGAGGGCGCTCCGGCGCCTGCGGGCGCCGGCAGGCCGGCGGGCGCGCCGGCCGACGCGGCCGAAGGCGCGCCGGCCGGCACCATGCCCGAGACGGGCTCGATGGCTAGGTCGTCCGGCGTGGGCGAAAGGCCCGCGCGCGCCAGCGACCGGTCGCCGTACCGCGCCAGCGCCGCGTCGTTTCCCCGCTCGAGACGGAGCGGGGCGTCCGCGTCCGCCAGGCGGCCCCGGCCGCGGGCCGCGGCCGCGGCCGGGCCGTCTTCCAGCGCGGGCGCCGGCGCCGGCCCCGGCGAGAGGGCTCGGACCGGAGCGGGCGCGGCGACGCTCGCCCGGGCCTTGCGCACCGCGGCCGCGGGCGCGTGGCGGTGGCTGTTGCCTGAGCCTCCATGGTCATGGCCATGGCCATGAGGGTGCGCATGGCGGCGGCCGGAGCGCGCATGGTTTGCGCTGGCGTCCGCAAAGGGCTGCGGCCCACGACCATGGCCATGGTCATGGTCGTGCTCCGGTCCGTCCCGGACGCGTTCGAGCTCTCGCCTGGTGACGAGTGCGGTGTGCGTGACTTCGAGGGGCACCATGACGACGGGCGCGCCCGCGTTGAGCACGATCTGCGCGGCTTCGGGGTCGATCTGCACGTTAAACTCAGCTCCGGGGCTCGTGTTGCCCAGGCCCAGCGCGCCGCCCATGAACACGACCTCCACCATCTCCTTGACGTCGGGGTAGAGCGTGAACAGCAGCGCCACGTTCGTCAGCGCGCCCGTCGCCACTAGACGCACGCGGGGGCGAGCGGGCACGGAAGCCCCAGCGCGGCCGCAGGGCACCGGCGCCGGGCGCGGAGAGCGAGGAGACAGAGGCGCACGGGGAGAGGACGCAGCACCTCCGCCGACAGCGCCTCCCAGGGGAGGGGCAGGCAGACGCGCGCCCCCGCCTCCGCTGGCCGGGTTTCCCGCCAGCCGGGCGCTGCCCACGCCCTCGCCCAGGGTGTACCGGTCCGCGGACACAGAACCAGGCCCAAATCCCGCCGTCGCGCCGCCCTGCGAAATCTGCACCGCATTCGAAGGCGCGAGCGGACCGCTCTCGACGCCGCGGACCGTCGCGACGTCGCACGGAGGCGCGCGCGCAAGCGCGCGCGCCGCATCCGACAGCAGCGCGGGCGAAGGACCCGCGCCGCGAGCCTGAGATCCGGAGAGCAGCCCGCCGGGGGGGGCGCCGGAAGAGTCGAGCGCGCCAGGGCCGCGCGGGAAGGGCGCGGACGCAAATTCGGAGACGCCAGAAGGCGTCAGCGCCTGCACGCGCTCGAGAGCCCCGCCCTCGGGGGAGCGACGCGAAAGCGCCAAGCCCGAACCCTCCGAAGAGGGGGGAGGGGGGCGGCCACGGACCACCCCGACCTGCGGCTCGAGCTCCATGCCGGACGGCCCGGCCCCGGGCACCAGCGCACCCCCCCCCACCGCGCCGCTCCCGCGCACGAGCTCGCCGCTCCCGCCGCTCCCGCCGCGCACAAGCGCGCCCTCGGCGTTTCTCCCGGCCTCCTCGGCGCGAGCCAGCGCGCGAGAACGCCTGCGCTGCTCCGCCACAGCCTGTTCCTCCTCGCGCTCCAGCATGCGCGCGTGCGCGGCGCGGATGCGGCGGTACATGACCGTGGCCGCGGGCTCGTCGCCCGGCTGTCCTCCCGGAAACACCCCGGGGGGAGGCGGGGGAAGCAGCGCACCACCGTGCGGACCGTCCAAACCGGTCTCGCCGTGAATCTCAGGACATGCCACAGACTGCAACAGGACGCCGTGACGGAGGAAAAAAAAGAGAAACGAGTCAAGGAAACCGACAGAATGCGACGTGGAACACGCTCGACGCGGCAGGTCGCAGAGCCCGGCCGCAGAGGGCAGACCCCTCATGGTGGGGCGCTCGGTCCTGCTCACGGCAGCACCGCCTCGCTCGGATCCAGTCTCGCACCGGCCTCAAAAGCGGCTTGGACTGACCCTTGACGACATCTGCGCGGAAAGAAAAGGACGGATCGGGTGGGCGCCAAGAAGAAATCCGGAGGCGATCTCTCGATCGGCCACTCGACACCGTCCCCGCTCGCTCCCGTTCTACCGCCCCCTAGCCCTCCGCACGCCGTCTCTCTCGCCGCGCCCTCTCGCCACTTGCGTAGAGTGCGGCCCCGTCGGTCCGCCACGTCGCCCCGCCCTCCTCCCCCCCCATCCCGGTCCCTCCCGTCGCGATGTCGGGGCAATCTCCCCGCCCGTCGCGCAACCCTGCCGCGACTCTGCCAGTCGCGATTGGTTTCACAACGCTCGCGCATGCCTGCGACCGCGCGCACCGACGCCGTGGATGCCCGCGGCGTAGAGAACGCGGCGGGCATTCTCCGTGACCTTGTCGATCGATTGGTTCCCGGCGACCGTCGAGACGCCCAGCAGCTCGAGCTCGGGAGAGTGCCCGGCTAGGATGATGGCGAGCGCATCGTCGTGTCCGGGATCGCAATCGAGCCACACCGGCAGCGGGGCCTTGCGAGTCATTGCAAAGCGAGAAAAGGGATACTCGCCGGCCCACCGCCGCGGCGGGAAACAAGCAGCCTCACCGCGACCAGTTGCGAGCGCAAAGCAGAGCCAGAACGCGCGACGATCGGCAAGGAAGCAGCAGCTCGCGCAGCGGCTCGCGCCCCGACCTCACAATCGCCTTTGGGTGCGCGCTCCGCTCCACGGCCGCCCCCGCGCGCGCGCGCGCGCGCGGGACGGTACCCTTCGCGAAAGCTCCAATCGCGCTGATCGCGCGCGGCCACCTCTCAACCGTCCAGCGCGCAGAAAACGCAAACTCCCGCTCGCAAAGGGGGGTATGGGTGGTGGCCGCGGCATGCAGACCGAAGAAAACCCACAACAGGCGGCTTCTCGGGACCGGCACCGTGGCCTCGGGCCGGACGCGGCAAAGCAGAGGGAGAGGAAGTGGACGCAATCGGCCGCGAGGCCACAGGCCGCTCTGGGGCGCCAACGTTGGCGAGGCGCAGCGAGGCAAACGAGCGGACGAACGCGAGAGAACGAACGCTTGCGGTCAGCAAAAGACCAAAAGGATCGGGGCTAACCGAGAATCGAACTCGGGACCTCTCGCACCCTAAGCGAACGTGATAACCCCTACACCATCAGCCCTCGAGGAGGGAGCCCGCCAAGGAACTCCCGATCCTCCGATCAGTTGACGTTCCGCGGTCGCATGCATGTATCTATCGTAGCTTGGTCCGTTTTTGGACAGCATTTTGCGAGTCGAAAGAGGGCGATGATCAGGAGGCAAAAAAAGCTCAGGTGGTCCCGCCGGCGTCGACTCCTCAAATCTTCGATTCTTCACGTCTTCTAATCTCTTATGCAGCTCAACGTTCCGATAATGCACTGCGCTCGACCGGGAACGCCGAGCCAGAACGGCGGTGGAGAGTTGCTTTACGGCATGCAGCTCTTGGCCTGCACGATCATTACCCCATCCGCCCGTGCGTTTCTCTCACTTACAGACGCCTGCATGTCTCTGCATTGTTCGCCAGAACCGTATTCGGACAGATGAGCGCTCGGGACGGACACCGAGGCATTTTTAACGATTTTTCATCATTTTTTGTCGTGTGATACGGTGTCTCTTTTCGTCAGAGGCAGTGCAACTCGGCGTTTCGGTCAAAGTAAACTCGAAAGGAAACCACTCCAGATGAGCATCTACCGGGCGACGGAGCAGTAAAGAAAGAATGGGTATACGTGACATTTCTACAGGGGGTGGCGAGTCACGGACGGACAGGCAATTCCATAGGAAACTTTTTCTCGAGACCACGCTATTATCTCGGCAAAGCCGTTTTTTGGAAGTAAAAAAAAAAAAAGCACGAGCAGGTTTGTTACAATATGCGTGGTTTTTTCGGATCGGATTGACCTTTTCGAGACGATGCACAAGTGCGCGTCTGCAGCATTGCAGTCTGGATGCAGCAGGTGCAATGAAATGCCTTGGGAAAAACAACAAAAACGAATGCGGATATCGAGCACGCGACCATGACCCAGATCATCGACACAATGCATAACGACACGCATTTGGTGATGCAGTGAGCGGCTTTCCTGCGCCATGCAGTCCTCCCCTGTACAGCATCGCCGACTCTCCATGAATCAAATGCCCAGCCCCACGTTGCCGCCAAGGACCGATTTTGCTCTGCGGGCACTTGGCGCCGTTTTGGCCGCGTTTCTGGCGAGTTTGCCGAGCGTGTTTCGAGTGCCGCGGTTCTCGCGCAGATCGCAGTCTGCCCGCGCCAGCACAGGGATCGCGTCCGAGTCGCCTTTGTTGACCTTGAAGCTGAAGGTAACCAGCTCTTTGGCACTTGTGCGCAACGAACGATCGGAGGATCGGGAGCCCCTTGGCGGGCTCTCTCCTCGAGGGCTGATGGTGTAGGGGTTATCACGTTCGCTTAGGGTGCGAGAGGTCCCGAGTTCGATTCTCGGTTAGCCCCGATCCCTTTTGCTCGAGTTTTCGTCAGCGAAAACCAAGCAACACCTTTGTTCCGCCCGACCATCGCCGCACGCGGCGCCTAATGAAGACGGCCAGCGCCATGGCGCGCGACGCGTCTCGTCGCGCGCCGGTGATGCAGCAGGCGCGCCCCCCGGCGACCCCCGCCCTTCCCCCGTCAACTCACAACGTCGTGCGCTTCGCGTTTCTACACGAAGCGTTCGACTCCGAGGCAAAATCCGAGCGCGTGTGTCGGCGATTCCCACACGCGCACCGAGCGGGCGGCGTGTCGGGCGAGACGGGGAAAAACGAAAGCGGGCCGCCGGTGGCGGAGAGGGGTCGAGGTCGATTTCGAACGGGAGGGAAACGGGCGTGCGTGGAAAACAGAAAACGGCAGGAGAGTGGAGAAAGAAGGGAGGAAAAGAGGGGGAAAGAGTTTGCCGGACAGCGTCGCGGGCAACTGGTGGAGGCGACAGTGCGGGTGGAGCCAGGACGCTGGAGGGGGGGCGGAGGTCGGGGCCGTGTGGAGGAGGCCGGTCCGCCGTCGGGGCGAAAAGACGAGTTGGGCGGGACAGCGAGAACGCAGAGAAGGAGGAGGAAACAAGAAAAAAAGGCAATGGCTCTCTCTCTCGAGGAATGCTAGACACGAAGAGGATGCGGAGAGGCGGCCGAGCAATGGGCGCGGGAGGGCGGAGAGAAGGGGTGGTCGACACGCCGCGTGCGCCCCGGGGAGAGGGAGAGGGAAGAGAGAAAGAGAGAGGTGGGGCGGGGGGCGGCGGCGGGAAGGGGCCGGAGGGGTTCGGCAGCGCCGCGCGCGCGGAAGCGGGGGGAGCGATCGCGTGACGGAGAGAGCGATCGCGTGACGGACGGGAAAAACGTGCACCGAGGAACGGACAAAAATGGGAGAGAAAACGATGTTGATGATGCGACGAAGCGATGTGGAGGAGGCGCGCGGGCGACGGGACGCGAGCGCGAGCGAGGGAACTAAGCGGGAGCTTGCGAGTAGCGACGGCCGGATGGGAGGAGGGGAGCGGAGGGGGTGGAGAGGGCATTTTTGGAAAACGCCGGCGAAAAAGGAGAGAGCGACCGAGCGGATCTCGCAAACGATTCGACGGGTGCGGCGGTGCCGGAAAAGCCCTGGAAGCGCGGTGACGGCAAGGGCGACAGACAAAAACGCGGGAGCAGAAAGAGGTGCATGGCAGCAAGGGGAAATGAGAGGGGAAGAGGGAGAAGAAAGAAAGAAGGGGAGAGGAAAGAGGAAGCCGGAGAACGAGAACACAAGCGAGGAGAGCGGAGCGAGGATCGATGGGTCGAGCAAGAAAGAAAGAGAGAGCAAGGGAGAGGGGGAGGGTCGATCG
>PEIA01001023.1:7624-19122 GCA_003613005.1 Prototheca ciferrii
CCCCCCCTCAATTCCTCTCCGCTCTCCTCGCGCTGCTCCCTGTGCTTCTCTTCGCGCGAACGCCTCTCGGAAAGCGCTCGTTCGAGCTTGACGCGGAGCTCGAGCTTTCGCGCCTCGAGGCGCGAGGCCTCGTCGGCGAGCGCGGTCGTGGCGCGGGCCGAGGCCTCGAGGCTGGCGGCGGTCACCCTCTGCAGGCGGCCGCAGGCGAGTGTGGCGGCGCGAGACGGCCCGGAGGTCGACCCCACGCGGCGGTGCGCGGGCGACGACGCCGCCGACGCGGAGGGAGGCAGCGGCTGAGAAGCCAGAGGCGTGGGGAAAGGGCCCCCGCCTGGACGTGGCGGCCACGCGTGCAGGAAGCGTCGAGAGAACCCCCCGTTCGAGCGCGTCCTGCCGGCCTCTCGCTCCGACCCGGATCCCCCGTCCGACCTCGCATCGTCCGCGATCAGCTGTTCGAGCGCGCCGAGCGCGCCACGTCGACCCTCGGAGAGGCGCGAGAGCTCAAAGGGCGACGTGACGCACCCTCCGGAGAGACCCCACGCGTCGCCGCCTTCATTGCCCTCGGCACCCTCGGCGCCGCCGTCGCCGCCGTCGCCGCCGTCGCGGACCTCGAACCCTCGGAGACCCGGCGACGCCAACGGGCCTGCCCCGCCAGGCCCACGCCCCGGTCCGAACCGGGGACGGGATTGGGTCCGGGATTGGGTCCGGGATTGAGGCCGGGATTGAGGCCGGGGCTGGGGGCGGGATTGAGGCCGGGATTGAGGCCGGGGCTGGGGGCGGCCCCACCGGGCGCTCCAGCCGTCGTCGCGCAGAGGCGACGGGCGGAGCGCGCCGATCGCCTCGTCGTCGCGCTCGCTGCGATCCGTCCGCTGCTCGGCGACCGCCTCCGCGGGAGAGGACACCGAAACGGCGCCGCCGCGGATGGAAAGCACCGCGGGAGGGGCAGGCGGAAAGGGCAGGGCGCCGGACGCCGCCGCCGAGGGCAGGGGGGGGGAGAGGACGACGGGCGCGGCAGCCGGAACCGCGGAGAGGGTCTCGACCGCCTCCGCGGGTCGGTCCTCGACGTCCGCGGCCTCGTCGGCCCCGCCGCTGCCGTCGGCACCGCGATCGCCAGCGTTCTTGCAGAGCGATCCGCCCGCCCGACTCGCGGCAGACCGCGCGGCCAGTTCGCGACCTTCGAACGCGTCCACGGCGCGCAGACTGCCCAGGGCCTCGAGCGGAGACGCGTAGGGCAGCGGAAGTGGGAGCGAGAGTGGGGCGGGGAGGGGCACGCGCGATCGGCCCTCGCGATCCGCGCCCGCCGAGGCTCCTCTGCCGGTCCGACCGTCCGCGTGCGCGACGAGCGACCGACCGGCGCGGTAGCGGCTCTGCAGAGCGGCCAGGTAGGCCAGCTGCGCCATCTGTCGCGTGCGCGTCTCGTCCTCGCGCGAGCGGGAAACGGACCCGAACGGAGCGCGCTCGGGCGGGCCGCCGCCTGCCGCAGCCCCCGCGCCGCTCTCGGCGGGGGTCGCCGCCGCCGAGGGCTGCCCCCGCGCCGCGCGCGGGGACGCGGCCGCGGATGCCGCGCCGCTCGGACCTCCCAGACCCACGCCAAAGCTCCGCACCCACCGCAGACGGCCCTGCGGGGGGGTGGCTGCGACGGAAGGCAGCGATGACGCGATCCCGGGCGGACCGGGGGGGCCTCCAGGCTCCCCGGTTCCGGCGTCCGGCAGGCCGGGGCCGGCCAGCGCGGGACCGGTCGAGGGCGTCCACCCCGCCGCACCGAACGAGCTCGGCTGCGAGCCGGCAGCGCCTTGCAGGTGCGACGCAAGCGCGATCGACCCCGCCGCGGACGTCGCGCTGCGCGTCGGCGAGGCGAGCGCGCGTCCGGCCGGCGAGGCCGAGGCTGCTGCGGCCGGACCGCGGCCAGGCCGGCAGGCGCGAGCGCGGTCGGCCCTGCGGCCGCGACGCGCGCTTCCCGCGACGCGCGCGGCCCAGACGCCACCCTCGGCGCCGTCCCAGCCCAGCAAGAGCGTGGGCGGCGGCGACGAGACGAGCGCGTGCGCTGGGAGAGACGGCGCGGCGGAAGCCAAGGGAGCGGACGACGGGGGGGCGGGGAAGGTCGGAGGACCGCCTCTCGCGAGGTGCTCGTGCTCTGGTCGATGCGCTCGGGCGGACGGAGGCGGGGAGGTCGCGGCGGCGTCGCCCGCTCCCGTCGACGCGAGCAACCTGGAAAGCAGCGATGCGGCGAATCCCCTGCTTTGCGGCGGCGACGTCGGGGGCGACGAAGGAGGCCCGGAGCCCGCGAGGTCGGCAGGCTCGTCGGGAGCGGCAGAGGGAGGGGAAACCTGCCGAGGAGACGCGAGGGCGGCGCCTGCGGCGTCCTCGGCCTGCGGCTGCGTCAGTCCAGCGGCTGCAGAGGACTCGTGGGCCTTGGGTCCGGAGGATCC
Organism: Prototheca ciferrii; assembly: GCA_003613005.1. NCBI lineage: Eukaryota > Viridiplantae > Chlorophyta > Trebouxiophyceae > Chlorellales > Chlorellaceae > Prototheca > Prototheca ciferrii. The sequence goes on from PEIA01001023.1 coordinate 10,051, forward strand.
TTCGCTCGCGGGAAGCGAGGGCGTCCCTTTGAGCGTTGCCGGCAGTGCCTCTCGTTCGGAGGTTGCGGGGCCGGTACGAGCGGCGGCACGGACGCCGTCCCCGTCCTTGCCCTTTGCCTCGTCGGCGTCCGTTCGCCCCGCAGCAGCCTCTGCTGCGTCCGTTCGCCCCGCAGCAGCCTCTGCTGCGTCCGTTCGCCCCGCAGCAGCCTCTGCTGCGTCCGTTCGCCCCGCAGCAGCCTCGTCGGCGTCCGTTCGCCCCGCAGCAGCCTCGTCGGCGTCCGTTCGCCCCGCAGCAGCCTCTGCTGCGTCCGCTCGCCCCGCAGCAGCCTCGCGTCCGGCTTCTGCTGTCGCCGGTGCGGCGCGTTTCTTCGACTCGTTTCCTTTCGGCGCGTCGGCGTCATGCTGTCCGGGCGCCGCGTCGTCGGACGGGGGCTTTCCCGTGGCGCCCGGAGCGGCCGCGGGGGGGGGCGCGGAAGGGGCTTTGGAGCCGGCAGACGCCCCCCGCGAAGAAGCGCGCGCCGGATCGCTCGATGGGTCTCTTTCTGCACCTCGGAGCGCTGGTGCGCTGCCGACCACAGCGTCCAAAGCGATCGACGGGGCCGCTGCGGTGGCCGGGACGAGTCCGCCGCCGTCCCCGTCGGGGTCACCGTCGCCGTTTCCAGCAAGCGTTCCACCTCCCTTTTCAGCACGCCGTCCCCCGTTCCCAGCATCCTCGTCGCTTTCCTGCATTTCCTGCGTCCGTTTGGGTTCGGCCCAGCCCTCGTCGGAGCCGTAGGCCGGGGCGTAGGGCTGGAGATCTGCCACGATCGGGATCCAGATCCCGTCCAGCGCCGCGGCCTTGCTCGTCCGCCGTCGCCCGGCCGCGCGCTTTCGCCGCTCGCGCCGCCGACGCGCCCGCGCGCGAGCCCCCGCCGGCGAGAGCGGAGCACGCCGCCGGGGCTCGGGACGGGCGCCCGGGGAAGAAGCCCTGCGGGGGGGCGAATCGCGCCGCGAACTGAGACGCAAACCGCGACGGGAGTCGCGTTGCGGGCCGGGAGGCTGGGAGTCGCGTTGCGGATCGCTTTCCAGAGATCCGTGCGTCGCCTGGGATCCGAGCCGAGAAACCACGGTGGCGCGCCAGAGCTCCGAGCCGCCTCGGCCGCCCGGCGACCGCAGAGGGTCGAGCGTGGTTGATGGAGCCTTTCGACCTCCCCGATCGCCTCCTTCGCCTGCGCCTCGCCGGAGCGGTGCGTGCGTCTGTTCTGCGCGGCCGACGGTCACCGACGCGTCCGAAAGAGAGGGCGAGCGCGAGCGGCCGAGCGGCGTCCAGCGCGCGACCGCTCCCTCGGGGGGGGGAGGGCGCAGGCGTGAGGTCTGGGGGGCCGAGCCAGGGGGGGGGGCGAGGCGGGGTGGCGGCGCCGACTCGGATCCCGATGACGCTGACATACAGACGGATCGGGACGAAGAGGAAACCGAGCGCGAAGAGGCCGAAGAGGAGGAAAAAGAAGAAGAAGAGGAAGAAGAAGAGGAAGAGGAGAAAGACGAGGGAGAGGTAGAGGAGAAGAAGGCGGAGAAAGAAGAAGAAGAAGAAGAAGAAGAGAAAGAAGAAGAAGAAGAAGAAGAAGAAGAAGAACGTGTGGCGGAGACCGAAGGGAACGAGGTGGAGGAGGGGGAGGCGGAGAGAGACGAGTCGGAGGAAGAGGCCGTCGTGGGAGCCCCGGGATCGTCGGCAGAGGGCGCCGCGTCGCGAGCGCGTCTCGCGGGCCTTGCGTTTCTCGCGGCTCGTCCCCTCGTGCTCTCGTTGCGCCTTCTCGCGCCGTCGTCGTCTGATCCGGACGCGCCAGGTCTCCCCTTCGAGGCGTCTCGCCGCGACCGCGTCACCGACCCTCGGGCCCGGCGGGCAAGCGACGCCGGGAACGGCGAGGACGACGAGGGCGGCGAAGAGGGCGACGAGGAAGACGGAGACGACGGGGTGGGGTCGGATCTTCGCCGCGCGTCGGCGTCCGCGGGCGACGTCGCGCGTCGGGCGCCGACGCGCGAGATGGCCTCCGCCCCCGCCCGGCGCCTCGCGGTCTTCCGGTGGCGCCCTCTCCGGCTCCGCTCCGGCTCCCCCCCCAGCGCGGCCGCCCTCCGCGCGGGGAGAGGCGGCAGTAGCCTCGCGAGCGCCAGATCGTCCAGCGTCGATTCCAGCGGTGGCGCAAGCGGCGCAAGAAGATGCGGATGCATGCGGGGGTGCGGCGGAGGCGCGTGCAAAAGGCGCAGGTCGCCGAGCCCGAGCTGGGGCGATGCGCCGCGCGCGGTGCCGCTTCGAGCAGAGCCCGAGTCCGAGCCCTGCGTGCCCATTTCGGGGAGCAGCCGTGCAGCCCCTCGGCCGGTGGCCTGGCTGGCGCTGGGGGCCAATGGGGCCGCGGCTGCCTCGAGCAACGCGATCGCGGACCCGTCTTCGGCTTCGGCATCGGTCTCGGCGTCGGCGCCGAAGGGCGGGTGCGTTTGGCCGGGGCCGCTCCTCGGGGCACGGCCCGCAAGAGGACGGAGGTACTCACCGACCCCGGGCCCAGCGCCCTTGTCGCGAGCGGCGGCGCGTGCGCGCTCGATCGCGCGCGCGAGAAGTCGCCACGACGACAGAGCGCGCACGGCCTCGGCTGTGGACGGCAGGACGGGCGGGAGAGGTCGTCGACGGGACGGCGGATCCGCGGCGGCGACAGGAGAAGAGGCCACGTCAGAGGGGGGGCCGTCGGCGATGCCGCCGGCCGGGTGGAGGGGTCGGCGGGCGTTTGGAGAGGAGAGGTCGTCTCGCTGCGGGGTCTGGGAAAGAAGAAACGGAGAGACGAACGTCTTCGGCACGGTCCAGAGACCTCCGCGCGCGAACACGAGCAGCCGCGCCGGGAGCGGCGGCGGCGGCGGCGGCGCAAAAGCCGCGTGGGGTCGAGACGATGCGACGAGGGGAAGGGGGCCCCGGAGCTCGGCTTTGCCGCCGAATTCGGAGGCCACGGGAAAGGTCGAGTCGGCGTCGCGTGCCGGCTCCGACCCATCGGCGTCGTCCCCATCTCGCTCCGAAACGCGCGCCCAAAGCGCGCGAGCAGAGGAGGCGGGCGCGTCCCGAGATCCGAGCCCATCCCCCCTCCTCTCAAGCTCCGTCCCAGCTCCCCCAGCCCCCGTCTCCTCTCCCCGGCTCTCGTCGCCGGTCCCCGTCTCCTCTCCCCAGCTCTCGTCGCCGGTCCCCGTCTCCTCGTCTCGGTCTTCTTCCCCTTGTCCGTGCTCGCTGTCGTCCTCGTCGTCGCCGTCTCCGGGCAGGAGGTCGGCAAAGGCGACGCGCCACAGCGCCACGACCGGACCCCTTGCGACCTTTGAGGAGAGCTCGAGCAGCGATGTCAGCGAGGTCACAACGCGCGAGGGAGGTGCATCGACGCGAGTCAGACGCCCATCGATACCCGCCGACGGCCCGAGATCGGCAACGCCCCCTTTGGAGAGGTGCACGGCCACGATCGCGGCGGTGGCGCGCCCGACGCGCCGCGCAGAGGCCGAGACCGCCTCGGACCACGCCGGCGCGGGCCACTCGGGCGACGAACTCAGCGCCGTGGGAGGCGACAGATGCGCCAGAGACCACACGAAAGAACCAACAGGATCAGGCGACGTCACACACCCTTTTCGCTCCCCACCCCCATCCTCCGTACCCTCCCTCCCCTCTTCCTCGGGATCGATCGCCGCCCAGACGGCCAGCCGAAGCCCGGACCACGCATCCGAGTCCGAGTCCCCGTCCTCCGCGGCCGCGCCGCGCGGGACCACGAGACCCCGAGCCGCAAAGCCGCGGACGTGTCGCAGACGGGTCCGCGGCGCCCACACCGGGATGCCTCCAGAGGACATCCCTCTACCGCTTCACTGCATGGCAGCGCCGATCGACCCGCGCGAGAGCAGAGTCGTAGGGCGCAGCCAGAGGGCGCGCGCGCCGGGTAAGCACACACACACGCACACACGCACACGCACACGCACACGCACACGCGCGCGCGCGAGGGCCTCGCCGCACGCCCCGCTTGGATCGATGGGCTTGTCGGCACGAACGCACGCCGCGATGGGAAGCCGCCGCACCGCGGATTCCCGTCCTTCGCGTCAGCCCGCAACGAGACGCTCGAGCGCTTTAGGTCGCTCGCCGCACGGTGCGCGGCCAGATCGGGGCGGGAGCGCAAGGGCCCCGGGAGGAGGGGAGAGAGGCGAGGGATTCGGCCGCCGCGGGTCGCCGGCCCTCGCGCGCGCGCGCCCTCGCCGCAGCGCCCTCCTCGCCCCTCACCCCGGCCCACGTCTCATCGCCGTGGCGTCGTGCGCGTGCGGCCGTTTTCGAGCCGTTCCGACTCGCCGTTGCCGTTTGTGCCGCTCGTGCGCTTTTCTGCATCCTCGTCGATCGCGATGCCGGGCGAGATCGACACGATCAAGCAGGGTGCGGAGGGGAGTCTGGGAGAAAAGGGGAAAAAGGGAGGGAGCACACGCGTGGGTGGGAGCAGTGGGCGCTCGGCGCGCGGTCGAGGTGGGCGATGAGTGGGCTCGCCGCCCGCGCGAGGTGTGCTGCACCGAATCGCTGCGTCGTTCCAAGCCCCGCGTTCGATTGCTGGTAGTTGCCTACGCGCCGCGCAGCGGCGCCACGGACCGCAGATTCCCCCCGCGATGCGCGAGCCGGCAAAAGTCCGCAGCGGCGAGCGAGTGGGTCGGGGTGGCGAGTAGGGCAAGTGGGGCGAGTGGGCGCTTGCTCGACGCATGCGGGCTCGGCGCGTGCGCAGACGCATCGCCCCGTCTCTTCCCCTGTTACCATTTGTTTCTTTCCAAAGGTGCACATTTTGAAGATGCGCGTTTTTGAAGATTGGGAGTTTGCTCGCGTATCATGGTTCTTCTCCCCTCGTGCCCATCTCCTGCCTTCCTTTCTCTCCTCCTCCATAGGCAATGGCGTTCCCTCGCAGTCGGCGTACTTGTCCTCGTTTCCGGACCGCACGATTTCTTCGATTTTGATCCTGATCGCGATGGAGGCTGAGGCGCTTCCGATCGTGCACGGCTTGGGTCTGACCCGCGACGATCCTCCCGTGCTTCCTGCTCCGATTCGCTCCGCCACGTGGCGCGGCACCGTTTCTGGCGCGTCTGTGGCTGTTGTGCAGAGTGGCAAGTGTTCTCGGCACGGCGTGGATCTTGTGGGCACGGTTCCCGCGGCCGTGGCGGCGTACGCCGCCGTGAGCGCGTTCCAGCCGGACGTGGTCATTTCGGCGGGCACGGCCGGTGGCTTCAAGGCTCGCGGCGCCAGCATCGGCGACGTGTATCTGTCCACCAAGACGGTGAACCACGACCGTCGCATCCCCATTCCGGGATTTGACGCCTACGGGGTCGGCGAGATCCCCTCGCTCCCCGTGCCCGAGCTGCTCGCAGCGCGCGGCGCCGGAGCGGTCGCGAACGACGCCGACGCTCCCGTCGCCTTTAAGACCGGCGTGGTGTCCTCTGGCAACAGCTTGGACGCGACCGAGACGGATCTTTCGCACCTTTCGACCCACGAGGCTGCCGTCAAGGAGATGGAGGCCGCTGCCGTGGCCTGGACGGCCGACCTCTTCGGAACGCCCTTTTTGGGCGTCAAGGCCATCACCGACATCGTCGATGGAGGGCGACCCACCAACGAAGAGTTTCTCGAAAACCTCGCCGCAGCAGGAAGATCGCTCCAAAAGGCTGTGCCCGTCGTCGTCTCGTTCCTCGCAGGAAAGAAACTCAGCCAGCTGTAAAAAAAGGGTGGGAGGGGGGGGGGGGGGAAACGGATGCTTTTCGTGGTGAAGCGCGGGGGAGGGCCTAGGATCGCAGACCAGAGACGGACCCCTCCACAAACGCAGTGTAACTGTAACGCACTTTGGTTTGGGTGAGAATAAGAAACGTTTTGCAGTCATACAGCTTGGTTTGGCGGGGAACGGCACTCGCAGTAGAACGCCGTTTAGCCTACCATGATGCGATGCTCATCATGATGCTCCTGATGATGAGCACACCAACGTGTCTTAATTTTTACAGTTTTGCTTCGCTCCCATGCTTTCGTTTCGCTCTCTCGTTTCGCTCTCCTTTCACACTCGCTTTCCCCTGTCGCTCTCTCTCTCCTTTTGCATCATTTCTGCTTGCGCTTATCACTATGCTTATTATTATGCACTATGCTTATCACTCTCTCCCAGTTCATGCTGTCTGTCCCTCCTGCTCGTTTTGCCTCATCTGCACTCGTTCTGTCGTTCTACCGTTCTGTTTCCCTCTCTCTCCCTCTCTCTCTCTCTCTCTCTCTCTCTCTCTCTCTCTCCATGTCTTCTGCCTGTATAGATAACAGCAAAGAAGCAGCAATGCTCTGTCGAGGACCACGAGGGGGTGAGGGTAAGTGGCCCTGCGCCTGCCCCCAGTGCAGCCCACCTCATCTTCCGTCCCACTCCCACACTTCCCATTCCCCACTCCCCATTTTCCCTTTCCTTTCTCTTTCGCCGTGTTAGAGGACAAAGTGTCTTTTGGTTTGTTCTCGGTCTCGTTTGGGGACCCATTCGAATTCTCCTTGCGTGGGGTCGTAGACTCCCTTTTGGAGGGAGACGAGTCGGAGGGTGAATCGAGGTCCGATCTCTTGGAGTCGAACTTTGACGAGGTCTGAGAGGGGCGGCGGAGGCGCGTCTGGGTCTTCCGCGGCGGCCTTGAGCTGTTGTTCGAGTTCCGAGCCTGGCTTTGGCGTGTCTTTGGCCTCGAAGATGTATCGATGGTGTCTGAAGAAGATGTAGTCTCGCTGTGCGTGAAAGGTGGCGACGCGCCGTCCTCGAAAGTTGGGGTCTTGGTGGAAGAGCGAGGCGAAGAGCCGTCCGACGCGCGTGCCGAGCTTTGTGGAAAAGTTGTTCAGCGCCAGCTCGGGTCTGTGGCTGGTGGCGACGGCCGAGCCTCGGATCTTCTGGCCGAGCACGAGGCGCGAGAGGGCAAAGCGCGCGGTCGGGCCGTCGGGGAGGTGCGTCACCAGCAGCCCGACCACGTCGTGCCGGTCCTCGTGCACCACCACGACGTCCGAAAACCCGCGCCGCTCGGCAAACTCGCAGATCTTCTTCAGCGCGTACCCGTTGCGCTTGTAGAACACGCACCGAGGAAGCACGTCGAGAAGCTCGCTCGCAAACGCGTACGTCGTCTTGGTCGCCGTCAGACTCGTCGTCAGCAGCACCTTGGGCTCGCGCTCCAGCGCAAAGTGGCCGGCAAACTCGTCCACGTCCTCCTCGGCGGCGTTCTCCTCGTCCTCGGGACCCGCGACCGTCACGTCTGCAGCACGCTGGTTCTCGATCGTCCGGGGAACGGCACGAACCACCGTCTCGCCGCGAGCCTCGCGCTCCTGCGCGTCCCGGGCGCGAGCCTTGCGCTCCGACTTTTTCTTCCGGTCCTCCTTGTGCTTGAGCTCCTGGTACAGCTTGGCGCGAACAAACTTGTTGCGGATGTGCGCCGTACGCTGCCCGACCGTCGGAGGCAACTCCTCCACGGGAGCGGCCGACGCAGCAGCCGAAGAACCATCCGCAGCAGAGGGGGGGGGGGTGGGGGCTGAAGCCGAGGGAGCCGAGAAACCCGACGAGGGACGACCCAGAGCCGCCCCAGACGGCTTGGACGACGTCTTGCCAGACTTTTTGGAACCCCCACCAGTCTTCGAAACAGACCCCTTGCTCTTGTTCCCGCCCATCGCGACACGATCGGCACAACCACAAAGAAAGCGCCAAGCACGAGTCGCCAAAGCCCGACCACACCAGACGCACAACCTCAAAGGAAGCGGTGCCGACCGCACTCGACGACACCAAACTCCCCGCACAAGGCCCCGCACAAAAGGCCCCCCACAAAAGGCCTCACAGGCTCTCTCGCTTCCTCTCCTCGCCTCGCGCCTTGGCTCGTTCTAACTCTAGGTCGGCTCCCTCTTCTCGTTTTCCTCTACTCGCCTCCTTGCGGGTCTTGTCGCGCACTCTCGCGCGCGGCAAAAGAGAAAACGCGACGGCCTCTCCCCGACGCGGCGAAACGCGGAGCGCCCCCGGGCGCGCGCGCGGACGAGCAGGCGGCGGCGGACGAGTCGCCTGGGAAGGCCGCGTCCCTCGCGACCCTGCGACACGCCGACGAACGAGTCGACTTTGAAATGCGGGAGAACGAGTCGGCGAGCGGGGCGGAAACGCCGGGGGGGGAGAGGGGAAGGGGCGCGCGCGCGCGCAGAGCAGGCGAGAGGTTGCATGCGCGCGCGGCGCCGCCCGGCGCGCGCTCCCCTTCCCCTCCGGCAGAGGGGAGGACGGAAGGCCGGGAGGAGGGGCACGGCCGAACCCAGGTCTCCTCACGCGGGCGCAGGCCTCCCTCTCCACGCCCTTTCGCCGGGGCGCGCGCGCCCGGGGCACGCGCGGGCGCGCTGCGCCGCTCCGATCGCGGCCTGGGGGGCATCTGCGGCGCGTCGCGGGGCGTCGTCTCGTCGGGAACGCGCCGATCTGCGTCTATCGTTCTCCGCGTGCCCTCCTCCGTCCGGCGCGCGCCGCTTTCGAGCTCGGCTGTCCGGCGATCGCCATGGCGGACGACGCCGACGCCACCGTCCGCGAGCCTCTGGACCTCATCAAGCTCTCGCTGGACGAGGTCATTCTCGTCAAGCTCCGTGGTCGTCGCGAGCTTCGCGGACGCCTCCATGTGCGCGAGGGACGCGGCGCCGAGAGGTGAAACGAACGAGGGCGGCGCGCCGCTCGACGGTGGCCGGGGGAGGCGAGGAGAACGTGGAGCGGATCCGTCACTTCCGTCACTCGTCTCGAAAGCTCACTCGCGCGTCCCTCGCCCTTTCCGCCTGCAGGCGTACGACCAGCATCTCAACCTCATCCTCGGCGACGTGGAGGAGACAGTGACGTCGTCGGAGGTCGACGAGGAGACGTTCGAGGAGATTGTGAAGACCACCAAGCGCCAGGTGCCGTACCTGTTCGTGCGAGGCGACGGCGTCATCCTCATTTCCCCCCCCTTGCGGACGTAAGGGATCGGGGTGGTGCAAGATCTGGTCCCGTGTCGCCATTGCGTCTGCCGTTTGCTCTCCCGTGCGCCCGCTGTTGCCGTGCCCGCTCTTCGCTTTCTGCATCT
>PEIA01001034.1:0-13688 GCA_003613005.1 Prototheca ciferrii
CTTCTTTCGCGGCCTCCGTGGTGGTGCGCGAGCTGTGGCGGCCTTGCGCCGGTGTGCGCTGCCCCTGCATCCACGCGCCGGTGTGCGCCGCCTCTGCGTCCACGCGCGCGCTCGCGGGCGTCCTGAAAGCGAGCGTCTTCGACACCCGGTGGCGACTTTTGGAGCCCCGCCGGTTGGACACTTTGTGTTTTGGTGGTATCAAAGTGGCGTTTTCTTCGTCTTAGTTCCGTCGTGGGTTGCGCAGGTCGTTCGCCCGTCCGAGGCCGCACCTCCCGCGTCTCTCTCCTTTGTCTTCTGCTCCTTCCCTCTCCCCTCCGCCCTCCGCCCTCCGCCCTCCGCCCTCCGCCCTCCGCCCATCTCTCCCCTAGGCCCCACCACCCTCGTCCCTTTCCCCGTTCCCTCTGCGCGATGGCTCGCGCCGCGTCCCCGACGTCGACGCGGCTTCGTCGTTCCGGCAAGGCGCCCGCACCCCCGGATCAGGCGACGGCCCGCGTGCGCGCGCTGGCTGACATTGTGCGTGACCTCGTCGCCCAGGCCTCGAGCGGGGGCGACGTCGACCTGAACGCGATCAAGCGCGAGGCATGCTCTCGGCATGGAGCTGCGCGCCCGCCGCGCCTGGTGGATGTTGTGAATGCGCTTCCGCCAGAGGCTCGCGCTTCGCTGCTTCCGCGGCTGCGCGCCAAGCCCGTGCGCTCGGCAAGCGGCGTGGCCGTGGTGGCTGTGATGAGCAAGCCGCACCGGTGCCCGCACGTGGCGACGACGGGTGCCGTGTGCGTCTACTGTCCCGGGGGTCCTGACTCTGACTTTGAGTACTCGACGCAGAGCTACACGGGCCACGAGCCGACGAGCATGCGCGCCATTCGCGCGCGGTACGACCCGTACGAACAGGCTCGGGCCCGGGTCGACCAGCTGCGGCGGCTGGGCCACCCGGTAGACAAGGTCGAGTTCATCCTCATGGGCGGCACGTTTATGAGCCTTCCTGCGGACTACCGTGAGCGTTTTGCCGCCGCGCTGCACGACGCCCTCTCCGGGGCGTCCTCCGGGGGGGACGTGGACGCGGCCGTGGCTGCCGCCGAGCACGGCAAGAGCCGCTGCGTGGGCATGACGATCGAGACGCGCCCGGACTATTGCCTGCGTCCGCACCTGGCTGCGATGCTGCGGTACGGATGCACGAGGCTGGAGATCGGTCTGCAGTCGCCGTACGAGGACGTCGCTCGCGACACCAACCGCGGGCACACGGTTGCGGCGGCCGCCGCCTGCTTTGCGCTCTCGCGCGACCACGGGTTCAAGGTGGTCGCGCACCTCATGCCCGCGCTCCCCAACGTGGACGCGCAGCGCGACTTGGAGGCGTTCCGCGAGGTGTTCGAAAACCCCCGGTTTCGCCCCGACGGCCTCAAGATTTACCCGACGCTCGTCATCCGGGGCACGGGGCTGTACGAGCTGTGGCGTCGCGGGCTGTACCGCTCGCCGGACCCGCGCGCGCTGGTCGACCTGATCGCGCGCGCGCTCGACATCATCCCGCCGTGGGCTCGCGTGTATCGCATCCAGAGAGACATCCCGCTCCCGCTCGTGTCTTCCGGCGTGGACCGCGGCAACCTGCGCGAGCTGGCACACGCGCGCTCGGCCGAGCTGGGCCTGCGCGTGCGCGACGTCAGGACGCGCGAGGCCGGGATCGTGGACATCCACCGCAAGGTGCGGCCCGAGAACGTCGAGCTCGTGCGTCGCGACTACGTGGCCGGCGAGGGCTGGGAGACCTTTCTGGCGTTCGAGGACCCCGAGCAGGACATCCTGGTGGGTCTGCTGCGACTGCGGAGGCTCGCGGGCAGCAAGGGGGAGCGGCACAAGGACCTGTCCGGCCGCTGCTCGATGATCCGAGAGGTGCACGTTTACGGATCCGCGGTCGCCGTGCACGAGCGAGACGCCGCGCGGTTCCAGCACCACGGCTACGGCGCCGCACTCGTCGCCGAGGCCGAACGCATCGCGGCACGTGAGCACGGCAGCTCCAGGATGGCCATCATCTCGGGCGTCGGAACCAGGCACTACTACCGAAAGCTCGGGTACGAACTCGTTGGACCGTACATGATGAAAGACCTCGACGGGCATCCCGCCAGCCGCGCCTCCAGCAGGGCGAGGAGAAACCGTCGGCTCGAGCGACGCAAGCGCGCACCCATGGTGGACCCGAGGTGACGAGGCTGCAAAAGGAGGGGGAGGGGGCGGGGCGGCCGTCATGGGGAATCTCTTCGCCCCCAATGGAAAGACAGTGCCGCTCTGTGGTGCGCGTTTCGTTTTTTGCGTCTTTTGATCCTGGTTTGTTTTATTCTTTCGTTCTTTTTTATTCTCGACTCTGCTCCCGCTGAACCTCACAGCTGAGCATGAGCAAACCCCATCACCGCCTCCCCCCCTCCCCCTTTTCTTCTTTTGCTTTGAATTCATTCTTCTCGTTCCTCTCGCCTCCATTTTCCTCGCGCTCGAATCGCACCGTGCAACGTATGGCAGAATGCCGCAGTTGGGAAGAGAAGCGGGAGCGTTGGTGATCGCAATGGGAGTGGAGGCAAGGTCAGGTGAAGGTACGAAAGCAAGGGAAATATACTGGGGCCCATCTCCCCTTGAACAGCAAATTGACGCGGTGCCGAGGCGAGCTCCAAGCAGCCGAGCGCAGTCGAGTGAGAATTGCCTCGACAAGAGAACGCAGGAGTGCGGTGCAACGTTCCCCTGCAGTCGACCCTCCCTCCTCAGTCCACAATTCACCGACAACCCTAGAAACCGACCCCGTCCTTGTCCCACCTCCCGCCCTCCGCCAAAAACACACACGGGAAGGAGCGAGTCACGCTTCCAGCCCCAACTGCTCTCTTCGCAACCGTCAAGTCTATTCGCAAATCCACCGCGATTCAAAATCGATGCACGCAAGTTCGCAGAGGCCAAAACCTCTCCAATCGCCCACATGGTCGCTTGTAAGCGTATGCAGGCGCTGTCGTTTCCGAAAGGGTGGTGTTTAAAAAACACCATTTGTGTCGACGCGGGCGCGTCGTACGGGCAGAGACCGTGGCGGTCGTGGGGTGGTGGCGGGCAGCCGTGGCACCGCTCAAAGGCAAACACCCAGGCCTTGGGGGACAGGTAAGAGCAAGGGTCGAATTGGAGAGTAAAATCTCAAAGTGCGCCTTGCGCTCTACTCCTCCTTCTTGCCGGTCTTCTTGGGGAGGAGGACCGACTGGATGTTGGGGAGCACGCCTCCCTCGGCGATGGTGACGCCAGCGAGCAGCTTGGAGAGCTCCTCGTCGTTGCGGACTGCCAGCTGGATGTGGCGGGGGATGATGCGCGTCTTCTTGTTGTCGCGGGCGGCGTTGCCCGAGAGCTCGAGCACCTCAGCGGCCAGGTACTCGAGGACGGCGGCCAGGTAGACGGGCGCGCCGGCTCCGATGCGCTCGGCGTAGCGGCCCTGCTTGAGGTGGCGCGCGATACGACCGACGGGGAACTGGAGTCCGGCCTTGGAAGACTTGGACTGGGCCTTCTTGCCCGAGGTCTTTCCCTTGCCGCGGCCAGACATGGTTGCGAGAGAAAAAAAGTCTTGAAAGACGAAAGGGAGTCGGCGAAGAGCGAGAAAACGAGGAAAGCGGATGTCCGTGTCGCCGCGACCCGGTCGGCTTTATCCCCGCGCGCCGCGGGGCGCGCCCTAGGGGGGGTACACGGGATCGATCCCGTGTACTCGGTCTTCGTCGGCAGATAAAGACCCGGGGCCGGGCGAGTTCGGCACCAGCTTTTTTCCGCCTTCTCGCCTTGCTCGCCGCATCCCCGCGCCTCCTTTCCCTTTTTCGCGATGGCCCCCAAGGACTCTTCCAAGAAGCCCGCCGACAAGGACGGCAAGAAGAAGGCCGCCAAGCGCGTGTCCGAGTCGTACAAGCTCTACATCTTCAAGGTCCTCAAGCAGGTGCACCCCGACACGGGCATCTCCTCCAAGGCCATCACCATCCTCAACTCGTTCATCGTGGACATGTTCGAGAAGATCGCCACCCAGGCCGCCCAGCTCTCGCGCGTCAACAAGAAGCCCACGCTCACGTCCCGCGAGATCCAGACGGCCGTGCGCCTCGTCCTCCCCGGCGAGCTCGCCAAGCACGCCATCTCCGAGGGCACCAAGGCCGTCACCAAGTACTCGTCCGCCTAAGCGGGACTTTCATGTTTGTACCTTGGCCGCTCGTTTGCACTTTTCGCCCTTGATTTTCCGGCTTTTTTTCTTGACCCTTCTATCCCCTTTTGACTGCCCCCGTTGTGTTTCCTGACCCGCGCTTTCGCGTTGTAACAAACTCGCGCTTTGCGAAATCATCGAGTGCTGGGGGGGGTTTTTAGCCCATTCGTGAAATAAAGCGGTGCTTTGGGGATGCAAGGTGGCCCGGGGAGGCGGTCTGGGAGCGGCCCCGCGCGCCGCCACGACGGCACGCGGGACGGCGTGGCGCCCGAGGAACCGCGTCGCTTCGCGAGAGGGTTCGTGCTCACGTCTCTCGCACGCTCCACGACGCCCCAGCCCGATGCTGCGCGCTCTCCAGCGCAATGGGTTCGCTACAGCGGCAACCACTGGTGCTGCCCAAACTCAAGACGCAGGCAGAGCTCATCAAGGCGCGCTCGGGTCGCGGTCGCGCGCGCGCGCGCCCTCGCGCGCGCGCACGGCGGAGGCCGGAGAGATGGTGCTCGCTGTCGCTCGGGCGTCGAAACGGCCGGCGCGCGGGCCCTACATCGACCATCGTCGATGCCTGATAACATTGCGCTGACAATTTCGTGGCGCCGGCGGCTCGCGCGCCTGCCAAGAGTCGAGGGGGGGCTGACACTGCCGCGCACGGGCGACCTCCGGAAGCGGACGCGCCCGCCAGAAAAAAATGGCGGGCGCGACAGCGAGCGGTGGCGAGGGGGAAGAGAGAGGGAGCGAGCCGACTGCGAGGCGACGGCTCATCGGAGCACCACCCAAACGAATGCTGGCGGGTGTGAATAGCAGGCGGCACGCTCTGGTCAAAGAGCCCACGTTGTTGGCTTGCCTCATCTCTCGCTCAAGCATCGTGGTTCTTCCTCACCTTATCGCTTTCCATCGTAGCTCACCAAGGCACGTCCCCTCCCCCTCCCCTCCCTACCCCCCGCCACAATATTCTTCGCAGACTGCACCTGAACTCGCTCGACTTTTGAATGGCTCTCCTCCAGCACCCCGCGCTGGCGGCGGTCGAGGACCGCTCGGTCCTTCCGGCTCAGGATCGCCACCTCCGGGTGCGACGCGAGCAGGAGCCGAGTTGCGCCCGCCCGTGGCCGCAGACGGCGACGCCGCGGAGGAAGACGAGCTGGTAGAGGCGCTCGCGCGTGCCAAGCGCGAGCGCAGCGATCTTCTCGACTCGCTCTCGCGCTTGCGCAAGCAAGAGGAGACGTCTGGGGTGGCGCTGCAGCAGGCCGATGCCGAGGCGCTCCGCAAGGAGATCCTCGCCAAGCGCAAGCGTGCCGATGAGCTCGCGCTCGAGCTCAAGCTCTCGGGTGAGCGTCTCGAAAGCTTGCGTGCCGAAGAGGCCGCAACTCGAGCCCGCGCCGCCGCCCTCGGCCCCGCCGCCGCCAGAGGCGAGCGCGGCAGGCTCAGGCGCAAGCTGACCGCCGCAGAGTCCGGGCTCGAGAAAAGAGCCGCGGACGCCCGTCGGGCAGAGGCAGAAGCGGCGGAGAACGAGGCCAAGCTTGAGGCCAGATCCAAGGCGCTCGCCGAGGCCGACGCCATCGCCGCCGCGGCCGCCGAGGACGCCGCGACGCTGGCGCGTGCTGCGCGAGAGGCCGCGGGGGCACGCGCGGCCGCCGCCCGGACGCTCGAACTGGCGAGGGACGAGGCCACGCGCGCGGCGGACGATTGGGCCAAACGGCTGCGAGGCCTCAGACGCGAGGCGTGGTTTCTGGAGCGTGAAAACGCCAATCACCGTCGTCGCGTCGAGGAGGCCAGGCGCGCACGCGAGGAGCGCGACCGAGTCGCCCGAGAGGGCAGCCTGGCCAGCTCCGACGCCGAGACCTCGTCGGAGAACGGCGACGTCAGCGACGGCGGGCACGGGGTCGATGGAAGAGCTCATGGCGTTGGACGCAAGAGTGCTGGAAGCAAGAGCAAGAGCAGGGGACATGCCGGCGCCGGAGCGGCCGGTGTGGGGGGCGTCGATGCAAACGCAAGCGCACCGCTTCGAGCCGACGGCCCTGAAGCCGAGGGCGACCCAGCCGCCATGGGCATCCCGTACGTGCTCGACCCGACCTCTGTCCGTGCTGGCAATGTCGGTTTGACGAACGGCGTCGAGGGTTTGACGCCGCTCACCGGCATCGAAGGCGCTCCCGGACAGTGGGTGGCTGACGGAGCCTTGGGGGTGGGAGAGGGAACGGTCGACGCAGGAGTGGTGCCCGGTGGCGACGCAGCCGCTGGGTACGCCCCCGCCGCCTTCGGAGCGACGGCGATGGCAAACGGCGCTTTCGCACGCCCAGGGGTCTTTCCGACCACCGCAGTCGGCACGGACGCCTCGCCAAACGCCGACGGGCAGCTCGGCCCGGCGCCGGGCGGCAGGCGCAAGCGTCGCGCGCGAGGGCACGGCGGGTCGTCTGCGCCGCTCGACCTGCTCGAGGGACAGTGGTCTCGGCTGGCGTCGACTCTGGGCGCCTCGACGCCGCAAGAGGCCGTGGTGAGGTGGAAGGAGCTGGTCGCCAAGGCCGAGGCCATCCAGCAACTGTGCGAGATGGCCGAGGAGCGCAGGAGGAGAGCCGAGCGCGCGCTCGCGGCCGTCGAGGGTGAGGACGACGAGATCGAGGCAAACGCCCTCGCGAGCATCTACGGTCCCGGTGGACCGCTCGGGTTTGGTGTCGACGGAGTCATCCACGAAGGCGACTGTGAGGGCCCCGGCGCTGAACGTTCTCTGGTTTTCTCGGGTTTCCGGGGTGACGATCAGGCGCTTGGTGATCGGGCGGACGAAGAAAGCGATGGGGGATACGCTCAGGGCCTGACCCTTCCTAACGGCGAAGACGAAGCCAGAGAGCACAGCCAGGGCCGTGACAGGAATCGAAGCGCCTCCGAGGGGGGACACGAAGATCCAGGGGAGCTGAACGTCGCCAGCTCGTCGCCCAGTAGGCTCGAGCTCGCCCAAAGCGCAAAACCCCTGTCCGCACGCACGTCAAGCATGCCTGTATCCGTCGAGCATCCCGACGCTGGAGAGGAGCAAGCAACGGGAGCCCAACAGAAGAGCTCTCCAGCGCTGCGCGAAAGTTCGTCCCTGACCGAAAACCTCGCAAGCGAAGCCACTCCCCAGCCCTCGGCGGTTGGGAGCTCGCGGGTCGTGACACCAGGCGATGGCGGGAACGCGTCGGGCAGACGTCAAGAGGCACCTTCAGGCGCACGCACGGCATACCGCGAGTCGGCCGACGCGACCGAAACGGCACCGGAAGCGAGTGCCAGCGCAGCAGATCCGCCCGGGGGCGTCGACGAGGAGGCGACGCAACCGAGCGCGACGGGCTCGGCCCGCCTCTTGGGCTCCGGACGCCTGCTGGACAAGTCACTCTCCAAGACGACCTTCAGGTCGTTGTCCAGATCTCTGTCCAAACTCGCGCTCAAATCCATGGGCAGCGCCAAAGACAGGACCAAGAGCTCCACCCAAGAGGCGGCAGAGAGCGCCGCAATGCTCGACGACGAGAAGAGCGGGGACGGCGAGGAAGCTATGCGGCAGGAACCCGGCGCGCAGGAGACGAATCCAGGCACGACCTCGGACAAAGCAGAGTCCAAAGACGCGCCGTCTGGAGAAGACCCGACGCGCAGAACGACCTCGCCGCTGGCAGGAGGCCAAATCGACGACTCCAAGGCGCCTCCACAGAGCGGCGCACCTTTTTACGCCGGGACGCACCCACGTGGGACTCCTGGAACGCATTCTCGACCGGGCGGCTCTGCGCCGGGATCGCGCTCGAGCTCACCGGCGCGATCCACGCCAGCACCCAAGGCCTCTGGCGGCGGGCAAGGGTCGCTTACGCCCCCTGCCCCACCCTCGAACGCCCTTGGGGCAAGCGCGACCACCAACTCAAGCGCCAACAGTCGACGGGTGCAGCCTGGGGCGCGCACGTCGACTGTCACGGATGCCCAAGGAGCAGGACTCGACGGCTCCAAGGTGGCAGCCCTATCGACCTCACCATCGGCTGCCTCGCAACTCTCAGGGGCCTCCAAGCCGACGACAGCATCGCGAAAGCCGAGCGCTTCCAACATGACCAGCACTCCGCAGAGCCGCGTGATGCTGCAGCGCGGAGCGACCGACCAGAGCGCCGCGACGACAACGACGACGCCCGAGGTTGTCACCCCACAGGCATCCTCGGTTGCCGCTTCTGCGGCCGACGGTCGCGCCTCGGTCAGTCGCCAGGGCGCCGAGAACGAAGGCACGTTGACTCCTGGAAGCCAACTGAGCACCAAAAACGGCACGTCTCAGCACGCTTCGCCCCTGGTCGACGAAAGCGACGTTAAGCGCGACCCTTCCCGCTGCTCCTCGGCGGAACACGCGGCGTCCGTCCAGCACTCGACGCCGACAACGGCGGGCACTTGTCCAAAACTCGGCCGTGCCTCCGCCTCGGCCACCCCGCCTCAGGCCGTTGGCGTAGCCATCGCAGATCCCGGTGCCGCTCCGACCGAGGGGGGACGTCTCGCCGAGCCCTCGGTGTCAACCTCGGTCGTGTTGACGCACCTCGAGGGGCGCATCTCGCGCCTTGACGCACGCGCGGAGCGTCTTCGACGCGCGGCTGCCATTGTGGGCGCGAGCCTCGAGGGCATCACGTGGCGCATCAAGGACAGCCTCGCGGCCTCTGGCCTTGCACCCCACGAAGATGGAGCCGCGCTTGATGTGCCGTTCGGGTCGGCCCTCGGCTCGAGGTCGTTCGGAAGACTCGGCACGTTTGCCCTGCGCATGAGAGGCCCGAGCGCTGCTTTTGGCATCGGCTCAGATCTCCGGTGGAGCCCCAAGCGGTCCGCATCCGGGGCGGCAAGCGCGGCACCTCGTTCGGCCGCCCCAGGAGGCGCGGTGCAACCGGAGGCACTCGCTGCAGATGGAGTCGCTGCCCTGCCTCTCGAGGCGCTCGACCCAAAGGCACCGGAATCGCTGCTCCCGGCTCTAGAGGCGACGCAGGACGCAGACGCCGGTCTTCCCAGCCCCTCCCCGTACCCGTTGACGGATCCTCAAGGCGCCTCTGGACGTGTCCCCGCTCTTCTGCTGCGCGTTACGCCTTCTGCCGGCCCAGCGACGCAAGCGGGGGCGGTAGGCGCCCAAAACGCGCTTTGGGCCTCCTCGCTTTTGGCCCCCGATACTCCCTCAAGCGACGACGGCGTGCTGTTGGAGGCGGCCGCGGCTGCAGAGGCCTTTCGATCCGCTTGGAAGACATTGGAAGAAGCTCTGGCGCTCGTCAAGGGCCCCAACTACGACCTCAAAGGTTGGCGAGGTGGCAAGGGCCGGAGAGGCCCACACCGCGCCTCCGACGACGAGGGGATTTCGCCCATCTTTGAGCGCGACGGAGGCGCAAGCGATGATGGGGGCATCAGCGACGAGGCCTCCTCCGGAAAGCCCAGAGGCATCGCAGCACCGCCCAGCACCGTCGTCGCGCCCAGCAAGGGCGAAGGCCGCAAAACATCCCCGTACAAGCCCCTTGAAGGCGGCCGGTACCTTCGCTGGCGGCTCCCTTCGGATGGCTCCGAAGGCGGGCCCGACGAAGAAGAGAGCGAAGACGAAGAGGACGGAAGGCGCCGCGATCGGCGCATCGGCACGCGTCCGGAAGCTCTGCATCGCAACGGCAGGACGAACGATGGAGGTCGGCCGTTGCATCCTGGTCGCTCGCCCCTCGCCGAGGGCAGGCTCCGGACCGCGGGCGGTTCGGCCTCGCCGCTCGATGTGGCTCTTCTAGGCACCGGAGCCACACCGCGCCTCGTGCGAGACGACAGCGAAATGTCCGGCGCCACCTCGATCCCTCAAACGCCCGCGTCTCCGTCTCGACGTGCGACGTATGCTGGGCCCGAGTGGACGCTCGAGGGCCCCTCTGGCGCACGCGGTCCGCACGTTGTTCCGCGCCACGCCCCGTCCAAGCTTGTCGCCGACATCGCGGCTGGAGCGACGACCGGGGGAGCCGCAGCCAGGGCCGTCGCGCCCGGTGGCGCTGCCGCCGGCACGAGCGGACAGGGTGGGGACAACTCCAGTGACCCGAAGAATCGCACGGCGGCTGCGCTCGGACGCGCGCTGCTGTACGCGCGCGGCGAGGAGCCGGACGAGACCGAGTGGATCGCGGATCGCGCCTACGTCAAGCGGCGTGCCGCCAAGATCGTAGCAGCCGCCGCCTCGGCTGCCGCCCAAGTAGCGCAAACCGGGGGCTCGCCTCTGACTGGCCTCACTGGCGCCACCAAGCGCGCACTCAAGTGAGCGCTGGTCGATCGGGCGGAGTCGTAGTTCCGTGCAGGCGGCATCGGGGCGGTTCTCGAGAACCGACGGAAGGGTCGAGGATGGGGCATGGGGCAACTCGACAAGCACGCACTGACACCATGGAGGCCGAGAGCGTCGCATCCTTTCGTCGAGAACGAGCGAGTATGCGTCGTCCGCGGTGTAAAGCGCAACGAACAATACGCGAAACAGAAGAGATTTTGCAAAGGGCGGTTGGGGACCATTTGAGATTGCCAAAGGTACGCGAGAGCATTACAATTGAGTTTCGGGGAAGATCAGAGATTGGGGAAAGATTCTGCCCTGCATCGCCCAAAAAGGGCGCGCATTCGCGAGCGGAACTGGGAACCAAGAGCAAGAGACAGGCTGCAGAGAGGAGCGGCGGAGAAGAGAAAGCGACTTGACTCGAGCGAGCTGAAGACGAAGAACGCACGCGAGGAGAGGGGGGGAGGGGGCGGGGCAAAGGGCCATCAACGACTGTTCGAGGTGCACGCAAAGCCTCAGAAGCGACGACGGAGCGATGCATGCGCTGACAACGCGGACGATTGACGCTTGAAGCGAGCAAGCGTGATCGGAAACGCATTGGATGCGCGGGCGTGCAAAACTGCGGCGACTTGCACGAGTACGTCTCGGGTCGGTGACAAGGTTTCGAAGCCCAAGCCGCACCTGCGCTGCGCTTCTGGGCCCTTTCACGGACTGCTCGTAGAGAACGCGGCGTGGAGCGCTGCATTCAAAACCCTAGAAGGCCCCCCCTCCCGCAAGTCGAGGGGGGAAGCAAAGACGGCGTCGAGCCGAGGCTTGTTGATCGCGCCACGAGCTGCCAATCGAGTGGGTTGCACCCAGCTCTGCCTCCAGAGGTTTATGAACGAGCAGTCTCCAGATGCAGCAGGCAGTCGTACGGGGCGTGCGCCCCGAGAGTCGGCTTTCGACCCGGCAGGCAACGTTGTGACGTACGAGGGTGCAGCCGCGAGCGAAAGCCAGTCCGAAGGGAGTGGAGGCCGTGCCGCCATGCATACGATGGAGCGCATCACGGCACGTTCGGGATTCCAAAGGCGGGCGAGGTGGGAAGCCGACAAACTCGCGTTCGGAAGAGCTCGCTGCGCCCGTCAGAGCGACTCGATCGAACCTGTAATGCGACACAGACGTCGTTCGGGGCTGCGGCATCTCTCGCGGACGCGTGGACGTGCGCTGAAATCGTAGGGGGGGAGAGGGGGTGAGGAGGGAGGTGCATGTGGGGGTGGGGGTGGGGGTGGGGGTGGGGGAAAAGGTGCATGCGCGTGCATGCGTGTGCATGTGTGTATTCATTGTTTGCTTTTTGCAGGTGCGCGGCCGAAGAGGACGTCGGCGCACTCTTCGGCGCTTTCCACGACGCGGTCAGCGTGCGACCTGAGACGCTCGCTTGGCAGCGTGTTCGTGACGCCGACGGCAAAGCACCCCGCGGCCTTGGCAGCATCGAGTCCGAGCGTGGAGTCCTCGAGCACGAGAGCTCGCGACGCGTCCGGGCAACCGAGGCGGCGCATGGCCTCCTGGTAGACCTTTGGGGAGGGCTTGCCCCGCTCGACGTAGACGGCCGAGACGGTGAGGCGGTCCGAGACGAGGCCGTAGAGCCCCGACGAGGTAAGGTTGAGGTGGATCTTCTCCGGCTCTCCGGACGAGGCGATGGCAACGCCCATGCCGGCGCGCTGCGCCTCGAGGATGATCTCGCGGATGCCCGCGTAGGCGGGGATGCCGCTCGCCACGAGGTCGTGGTAGAACTTTTCCTTGAGCGGTCCGAAGACGCCGATGACGTCATCGGCCGTCCCGGCGCGACGCACGTCCTCGTACTTTTCAGAGTAGATCCGCCAGCATGTCTTGAGGTCGGCGCCGAAGACGTCAAAGTACGCCTCGGGGAAGGGCTTGCCGAGCGTCACGTCAAAGCCGGACAGCTCCTGCACGGCCAGACGCAGAGACTCGCAGCTCGCAGGCTCCGTGTCCACCATCACTCCGTCGCAGTCCAGCAAAAGGTAGTCGAACGGGCGCGAAGGGTCGCGCGCGACCGGCGGCAGCGGCGCGGGGCGCACCGTCGGGTCGGACGCCGACAGCGGCGCGGGAGGCGAGCCGGGGTCCTCCGGAACCCTCTTGATCTCGGGGGCTCCCGAAGAGGCCGCCACGCGGCGCGGCGGCGGGCGCACCACGGCTGCGCGCGCGGGACCGGATCCGGACAAAAAGCGCGGCACGCGCACGGCTCCCGCCGGAGAGGGAGAGAGGCCGTGGAGCGAGGTGGGCAGGGCGCGGCCAGGCGCCGCGGCCGGCGCGGGCGCTTCAGGGGCGCCCGCGCCGGCTTCTCCCCCAGCCTGCACGGCGTCGAGCTTGGAGAGGTGAAGCTGAAAGGCTGGCACGACCCACTGACCCGTCGCATCGGGCATGCCTTGCCAGGCGTACGACCCGAGGCGAGCGCGGCAAGCCGGGCAGTAGAGCTTGCCGGACGCCTCGCCGCTCTCGAGCTCGGGGCGCATCCAGCGCAGAGGTTCGACGAAAATGCCTCCCGAAGACGCTCCGACGCCGCCGCCGACGGGGTCGCGAGCCTCGCGGTCGACCCGCGGCACTCCCTCACCCTGCTCCCCCTCGGCCGCCTCGCGCTCCCTGGCTTCGCGCGCGACGCGCGCCTTGGCGCGACCCTGCTTGAAGCTTCCGCTGGCACCCCAAAAGGCCCTCGCTCCGGGTCCGCGACCAGAGTCGACGACGACGGCGTCCGAGGCGACGCGCTCGCGGCAGGCGCGGCAGCGATAGACGACGGTTGCAAACCTCCCGATGGCTCCCTCGTCGTCCGCGTCCGCGAACACGTCCGCGTCAAGAGCTCCAGGCACGAGCGTCGATCCTCGCAGGTCGTCGGCGATGCGGCCCAGGCGCCAGGCGCGCCAGGCACGGTGACGAGGGTTGCTGCGGCCACCCGCCTGCTCCCAGACGTCCAGCTGGTCGACAAAGCCCTCGTTCGGCTCGACGCCCGGCCGTGCGCGCTGCAAAAGCGAGAGAGCCTCGTCACGCGTCATCGCGCAGTCGCGCATCAGAAACGCCGCCGCGACCGCCGCCGACCGCGAAACGCCCTGAGAACACAGCACCAGCGCCGCGTCGCCGGGACGCTTCGTCGCTAGGAAAGAGCACAGGTCGCCGAAATGCGACAGCAGGTCCGACGAGGGATCGTCGGGAACCGATAGGGTGCGAACCGCAAGAGAAGAAAGCGGCGCGGGAGGACTCGCGCCGTTCAAAATGACGACGTGGGTC